>CAMOHE010046347.1:7311-51651 GCA_946598075.1 Artocarpus hirsutus | reverse complement strand
ACTCAGGATTAAGACTGTCAAATATATGATCATCATAGTGATAAATTTGAATACTCTATTTGTAACGGATGATTATTAGAGATTCAAAATTTATCTGGTCCAGTCCTATATAATCTCATTACATAAAGTACCTCCAATCCAATGTCTCTACATTAATAGTCTAGATAATGACTATTTCATTCTAAATGAGATTGGACTGCACTTGTAATATTTAATTAAAGATCCCAAACTTTAATTAATTATTACGGACTATTTAGATTATTATCTATAAATTTTATCCCTAAGCATATAACACTTATATGCTAAATTTATAGTCACATAAATAATCATGGAATTTTCTTGATGTTTATAACTATATTCATAACACATATATCAACCAAAATAATTATAAATATCACTTTATTTATTTATTATCAAAATGTACAATGTTACAGCTTTTAGGGCACCAAACCCAACAAGTACTTCCTATGTTAGCCTCATCACTGTGCACGCCTTCTATAGGAACTCCCACTAACATCCCATCGTGAGAACCCTTCAATCGTTCGTCTACCCACTCTACTCCATAGATCGACCAAACAAACTCCACCAATCAGCCAAACACAACCTAAACCTCACCACTTGCACCTAACCCTCCACCAATTGACTCGCCACACCCCACTCAACCTCAAACCTCCACAGTGACCAAACCATCTCACCCTACAAATACATATCCCATGATCACTCGTGCCAAAAATTCTATTTATAAACCCATCTATGAACTAAACCACATTGCCAAACTTATTCCACATCTTGACCATGAACCCACAACTGTAACCCAAGCTCTCAAAGATCCAAAATGGCGTCGGGCCATGTCTAAGGAGTATGATACTCTTGTGCGGAATGGGACATAGGAACTTGTTCCAGTGGCTCAATCCCAAAACCTAATAGGGTGTAAGTGGATTTTTCGAACTAAGCGACCCGTTGATGGTTTTGTTGATAGGTGTAAAGCTCACCTAGTTGCCAAAGGATTCCACCAATGCCCTAGAGTTGACTACCATGACACCTTTAGCCCAGTGATTAAGCATACTACCGTGCGCTTGGTTCTCAATCTTACAGTCAATCATGGCTGGTCATTACGTCAACTAGATGCCAACGATGCTTTTCTGCAAAGACATCTATCTGACGAGGTTTTCATGACACAACCACCTGGGTTCATTGATCGTGATCATCCTACACATGTTTGCAAGCTTCGTAAGGCCATCTACAGTCTTAAACAAGGCCTTCATGCCTAGTATCATGAGTTGCGACAATTTCTTGTCACCTCCGGCTTCATCAACTCCCATGCCGACACGTCCTCATTTGTCCTTAACGCTGGTTGTACCATGATATACCTACTTGGGTATGTTGATGACATTATTATTACAGGTGACAATGATGCCACGGTGATGAGACTTAGAAAATGCACTTTTTTTAACGTTAAAATCAATCATTTTGCATTAATATGTCTCATAAAACTCCTTAATTATAGCAATTTAGTGATAAACAGTGTTTTAGTGTCTCAGTGTAAAAATATGTTTAAAAATGTGTTTTTATTGTATTTTTATGTTCAATAATATTTTTAGTAATTTTTAGAGTGGTTTTGAAGTGTTAATCGCGCATTTAGTCTGTAAATAGTCAAAATCCTAAAAATAATAAGCAGTTATTTTATTTTGAGTCTTAATGTGTTTGATAGTGTGTTTTAAATTTGTACATATGTTTTATAATATTTTTAATAATTTCTAAAAATATTTTCAAGTCTTAAAAATTATATCTGTATCAAATCAAAAAAGACTTAAAATTTTAAAAGTCTGTAATTATTTTTGTGTGTTTCAATGTAAAATAAATATTTTTAATATTTTTGTAAATATTACATTTGTAAAATAATTAATTTTAGAATGTTTGTGAACTTTAGATTTAGAATCTAAAGGAAAAATAGAGCAAAACGGTGCAAAAAGGGACAAAATCGAACCACAAATGATCAATAAACTCAATAAAAATTCGAATTTGGATGTGGAGGACACATGGCAAATCATGAGCCATGGGATTTATTGCCAAAGCAATCTAAGCTGTCCAAAGTAGGGATGCGTGTCATTGCGTCAGCCGTTACATCATCCGAGTCTCAGTGCTTTCCACGTGTCAATCTACGATTGGATTGGCACGTGTGATACACATGCCATCAAGTTGTAGGCATTGCAGGAGGGAATTTCAGAGCTGTCCAATCACAAGCGGTCGTGTCCACTTGTTCTCGTCCTTTTGTCTGTAAAATCTGATTACCAAGACTGATCAAACGACCTTCAATCTCGGTCCCACTGGTCCCACCTGACCCCATTTGGTTTCTCAGTTTTCATCCATTGGATCTTAATTTAAAGGCCCAGATTGCATCCGTTCCAATACATGCAGCCGCAGTGAAGCAGGAGATTACAAACGAATTTTCAAATAATGAAGAAGCAAGTCTCACGTGGAGAAAAGGACACAATTCGTTTTAAAATTTCAACGGAGTAGTTAAGCAAATTGTATAAAAACATAATTAAAAAATGAATCAATAGTTTTTTTAGAGCCCTATAAATACCGAGCCTTTAATGCTCAGTTCTGCACCTTCTCAACACAGTACAAAATATTGCTAAGTAAATAGATTAGTTTAGTTTCTTGTAAAATATTTCCAAGTTTATGTTGTAAAAAAGAATTATGTCTAATAATATCAGTAGTATTTTATTAATTATGTCTTTCTAAATTTTTGTTTTTAACTTAGGTGAGAAGGGAAAATTTGGGCAAAATTACCTTAAATATTTTTAGTTTTTTTTTAGTTTTCTAAGCAGTAGTATTGCCAAAATATTTTCTTAGAAAACTTAAGATTTCAATATTTTCTTAGCTAGAATTCTGCCACAATTACGGTTTTGATTTATCGACGACATAGTTTGACACAAATAATGCTTGGGAGGACCTTGATTGCTCATAGACAGAGAATGGTTAGGCAAATGCTTAACTTACTATTTTGGTTGTTATTTTAGTTAAGTTATGTTGAAATGCTACCTATTTATTAAGTGTGTTTTTGCTACATTATAGACATGGAATGACACAATAAATGCTTGGTAAATCTTGATTTATTGTCGACATAGGATGACATAGTGTATTCTTAAACTAACTAATAAATAAAAAGAGAAACTAAAATATATTTAAGATAATTGCCAGAACAAAACCTTTAAACCTCAACCCTGTTATTATTGCTGTTTTACTTCTTTAAATTGTCGTTGTTATTGTTGTTACTTTGCTTAAGTTATTTTAAATTGTCTGCATTTCTTGTTATTAAAGTTCCAAATTATCAAAATCTGAAAATGAAAAATATTGTAAAAATATGTAAATATTGTAAATATATTCTGTAAATAAAAAATATTAATCCTCATATTTTTCTACTTAAATAAAAAGAAAAAGTTGATATAATATATGTACTGGAACTGAATAAATCCTTCCCTGTGGGTTCAACTTTGGATTCACCAAGTAAGTATTACTTGAGATAGGGGTTAATTTAGAGTGCGTTAACAGACACGAGATCAAGTTTTTGGCACTGTTGTCGAGGACGGTATTACTTTCAATGTAGTATATTATTGCATAATGTATTTTCTTTTTGTTTTTCTTTTATATATCACTAACTTTTCTTCTTCTATTTTATTTGTTTTCTTTTGTTAATATTTTCTGTTTTACAGGTGTTAAGTACTGTTCATATAGAAATCTTCATGTGTTTTCTATAAGTTACTATTTATGTAATAATAGTTACTATTTATGTCACTATTTTACTATTCAAAAAAATTCAAAAAAAGAAAAAATCTTAAAAATCATAAAAATTTTATTTTCTTGCTTTTCTTTTGTAAAATATTTATTTTGCTAGTTTTAGATTTTTGCCTTGGAAATAAAACTTCATAAAATTTTAGATTAGGTTTTCCATAATACTTAAAAAATAAATCATGCTTTTGTGAAAAGTATTTTTTGAGAAAGTTCTGTTTGAGAACTGGTACTGGTTTGGAATTTTTTCCCATAACCAGTTGACTTTTGGAAATTCTCCCAACATCAATCATTCCAAGAACGTTATTCTATCAAGGAGATTGGTTTAGCACCAGCAACCTTTCTTGAGAACATTCTTGAAAAATACAATTTTCAAATTCTACAAAATCAATAAAGTAGATACTTTTCATTCACTACTTTACTCTCCCTGAGTAAAGAAAAGCTTAGTGTTTATCTATAAAATATTGTAAATATTTAAATAATTTGTCTACTAGTTTGGTTTCGTGAGTCTAAAAATCATAGGTTAATTAGGAAAAGTTTAGAACCACCTTTAGTCTCTGTTGTGTTTTCAAATTCACCAAAAATGCCTAATGATGAAAGTGTTCATAATGAAAAAATCGGTAATCAACAAATCATCAATCATGTTCATTCAATGAGAGATTATTTGCAACCATCCCGTAAATCTACTCTATCATGTTTCGTTTTTCCTCTCAATACCCGTCACTTTAGGTTTAAACTTGGAATGATCAACTTGCTTCCCAATTTTCATGATTTAGAATCTGAAAACCCATATCTACACCTTAGAGAGTTTGAAGATGTTTATGCTATTTGTGCTACCTTTACTAACCAGTAAATTTCAAATGAATTTGTTAAGCTTAAGCTTTTTCCTTTTTCTTTAAAAGACAAAGCTAAAACTTGGCTTACTTATTTAAAACCAAGGTTAATAGGTACATTGTAAGAAATGCAAACTGAGTTTCTGAAAAAATTCTTTTCAACACATAAAACCAATGCTTTGAAAAAAAAATTCAAAATTCTTCCCAAAATGTTAAGGAAGTTTGTTTCTAATGCTGGGAACGTTTTAAGGATTTGTTGAATTCTTGCCCACATCATGGTTTGGAAAAATGGCATTACATTAGTTTCTTTTATGAAGGCTTAACTCCTAAAACCTGTAAATTTGTTAAAACAATGTGTAATGGAGAATTTCTTGATAAAAAACCTGATGAAGCGTTTGATTTTCTTGATAATTTGGCTAAAAACTCTCAATATTGGCAACATAGTAATTTTGAAGGCTCAATTAGATCTAATATTGCTAATGCTCAAAGAGTTGTCCATCAACTTAGTCAAGAAAATTATCTAAGTCCTAGAATTGCATGTTTGACTAAAAAGATTGAAG
Source organism: Artocarpus hirsutus (assembly GCA_946598075.1). Lineage (NCBI taxonomy): Eukaryota > Viridiplantae > Streptophyta > Magnoliopsida > Rosales > Moraceae > Artocarpus > Artocarpus hirsutus. The sequence goes on along the minus strand of CAMOHE010046347.1, from coordinate 46,463 downwards.
CTCTGGAACGTAGGAATGTCCAAGAACCCAAAATTGAAATTTTATATAGTGTTTGCCAAACTCTAGGATACTCAACTTATAAATGCCCAATTTTTAAGGAAGAGTCTCATGAGCAGGTGAATTACACAAATCAATTGGACCTACCTGGAAAGCCATTACCATCCCCACATTCTGACACATATAATTCACAATGGAGAAATCATGCCAATTTCAGTTGGAGAAATGATCAACCATAACAGCAATTTCAACCACCACCACTACTTCCACCACAAAATTCTCAAAGTCATCAACCAGTGCCACAATAATCTCAAAATCTGTAATTTCCATGAAATTCTCAAAATTTTCAAAGGCCTCCACAAAATTTTTCTAAAAATCTCCAATCTCGAGTCAAAACTCTTGAAGACACTTTACAATGTTTCATTCAAGCTCAAAATCATTCATTCAAAAACAAGAAGTTCATAACACTCGTACTTCTCAAGACATTCATGAAATTAAAGAATCCATTTCGAAACTCACTTCTTCCTTCGTATTCAAGAAAAAGGCAAATTTCCTGCTCAATCTGTACATTATCCATCTGCAAATGAAGTTGCCTCTTCTAGTTCACAATCACAACAAGAAATTGTTAATTTTGTCACAACTCTTCGAAGCGGAAAAGTTATTGATAAGACTAATCTTTCAAAAGATCAGAAGGTTAATTTAACTTTGAAAAGTGGTGAAAAAATTAATAATGATGAGGAAAATTCTAAAAAAGAAAAGAGTGTTTCAAGTGAAAAATCTGTTCCAAAGGTCCTATTTCCTCAAGCTTTGCTTTCACAAGAGAAGTTTGACAAAAATGCTGAAATTTTTGAACTGTTCAAACAAGTCAAAATTAACATTCCACTTTTAGATGCAATCAAACAAGTCCCATCATATGCTAAATTTTGAAAGATTTGTGCATAATTAAAAGAAAGCATAATGTGAATAAGAGTACATTTTTAATTGAGAATGTTAGTTCCATCATTCAACATGATTCATCATTGAAATACAAAGATCCTGGTTGTCCCACAATTTCTTATATCATAGGAAATACTCAAATTGATCATGCATTGTTAGATTTTGGTGCTAGTGTCAACCTTTTGCCTTATTCTGTCTATCAACAGTTAGGTTTAGGTGAACTTAAGCCAATATGTGTTGCACTTCAATTAGCTTATTGTTCAATAAAAATTCCAAGAGGTGTTGTTGAGGATGTGTTAGATCAAATTGATAAATTTTACTGCCCAGTGGATTTTATTGTTTTGGATACACAACCTGTTGCAAATTCAAACGCTCAAATTCCTGTCATTTTAGGTCGTCCATTTCTTGCAACTTCTAATACTTTGATTAATCGTAGAAATGGAATACTAAAATTGTCTTTTGGGAATATGACTTCGGAATTTGACGTTTTTAACATGGCACAATCACTCGCTGAAAAGTACGAAATGAACTTTGTTGAGAGCAATACTTTTAGAACGCTTGTTGATCCTTTAGCTGATTTGGTTAATTCTTTAAATTCGAATGTTCCACCCAAAGTTGATAATAATCCTATGAATGTTTTTGTTGACCAACCTTTTGAAGCTAAAAATTCAAGTTTTGAACCTAAATGTGAAAATGAAGTTTTTGAAGAAGAACCCGAGGATGAGGTGATAGGTGACACTATGGGTGATCTCGTGTATGATCTCATGATGAAGAAGAATTTCAGCAAAGGTTCTTCGCAGCTGCTGGCAACTTAACTTTTTAGGAGTGCTATCTTTTAGAAAGGTTTAGAGCAACTCTTCCAATAGTCATCAATATTGACGATTTTGATTTCGATTGTAAAACTGAAATCATAGTTATAGATTAATGTTTGTATTGTTTTTATGTTTTTGTCTTTGTATGTTGTATCTTTATTTTCTTTGTTTTTCCTAAAAATCAGAAAAATAATTTCAAAAATTCATTAAAATGGCAGAAATTATGGAGGTTATAATCAACATGATTAGTTAGTATTTTTGTATCAACAACCTCTAGAAACGCATTTTAATGATTTTCAATGAATTTTTTTGAATTCTAAACTTTGGTAAATAATAAAAAAAACATAAAAATTCAAAAATTCAAAAACACAAAAATATTATCATTTCTTAGTAATCTGTTAGGTTACTTTTCTTTTAGCCTATTTTAGTTTAGCCCATTATCATTGTGTAATGTGTCGCATGTGTCTGTACAGTCTTCCCCATGTCTAAAAAGTATCACCCCTTGTCTATAAAATCCGTTACTGTGCATTTAAGCTCAAAAATCTTTGTTTCTCATTCTTTCGCTCGAATTCTCTTTGTCTTCTTGCTAAAATTCCTAGAAATTCTCCAAAACTCTTTCAAAGTTCTTCGATCTTTTAAACACTTTTTCCAAAAAATCTTCAATCTCCTTTTCTTCTGCTTCCACAAAAATCTCCCCAATTCTCTCTCAAACTCTCTTTTAAAGTTTTCAATTCACTCTCAAGAATCTCAATTTCTTAATCATGGATCCAAAATATGAGCACTTAAAGAAACATTTCCCTTCACTTTCTAAAAAAGAAATCAAAAGAAGTACAAAACTAGAGTCACTTTTCCTTGGGTACTTTTACGTTTTAAACTTCCTACTGATATTAAGATATACATAGAGGGTATTGTTTGTCCAAGTGATGTAAATAATGTATGTTTGTCTGGTATGGCTACAAGTCTGTGTGCTAGAAAAAGAAGAGCTCGTCGTATGGATTCAAAATGTTCTAAATGTTCTCGTCAAACTTGTGCTGAAAAATGTCCTTCACCTGGTCTTGTATCTAGAAATAGAGAAGATAAAATTCAGTTCTGTAAAAATGGTCTTAGGAATGAGAATTTAGAAGATCTCTGAGTTTCTCTTGAGTCCCATCCAAGTGGATATGTTTGGGGGCTATGAAACAACTCTGGCCTAAATTTCATACAGAAAAGGAACGTCTTGGGAATCTGATGCAAAAAGACCCAACTATTCAATTTGTGAGAATGTTAGATGAAAAATACACTCAAGATCCTTTTACTTTAGAACAAGGTCTGTGAAGTATTTTCTTTGTTTATTTGTGTGTCTGTCTCTTAAAAAATCATAAAAAAATTTAAAAAATAAAAAAGTTGAAAATTTATTCAAGATATGATCATGATTTTAATGAAAAATCATCAAAACAGCTGAGTAACAGAATTTCTAGAAATGTGTTTTTATGAACACAAGTTTTCTTTAACTATTCTCAAATAAAATTTCATCAACAAAAAGATTTTCATTTTTGATTTATACAATAGTTGTTTAATAATTGTGATTGTACTGTTTATCTTTTAATAATAATATTTTGACTTTTCTTCTTTTGTCATATGCATAATTTTCTTCGATAGGTATTTTGTGTGTCATGTAAGATAAGCTTTGCTTTGATTTTTAAAATTTAGTCCTATTTGTCAAAAGTTGTACAATAAAGTCTAGTTTATCAAAAGGTAAATAGTTTTGTTAGGTAAAAATTTTCAAAAAGTTCTACAGTTGTGTCACATTTATCTATCTATCCTTATCTATCATCATAGCTGTCTTTACCTAATTGTACTTAACATTTGCCTTAGATGTGTATAAAATCCCTTTAGTTCTTAAGTTTTTCTCAGAGCAGATTTGTAAGATAGAGTCAGTCTAAAAAAAAAAAGAGTCTTAGTTTTTGTAATTATTATGGATTCCTCATCCCAGTCGTCTTTAAAGTTCAACAATATCTATGTGTTTTGTAGTTCTAAATCAAGAAAAGGTATTCATTACATAGAAGCTGCATTTCATTTAGGTTTTGTCTTGGCTAAGAAAAAGATAAATCTTGTCTATGGAAGAGGTAGTCTAGGTTTAATGGGTACTATTGCTGTTGGATGTTGTTCTAGAGGTATTGGAGCTTTAGGTATTATTCCAGGAGTCTTCGCTCAAAGTCATTTATGTGGTCCTACCATTGGTGTTGAAAAAATAATTGCAGGTATCCCTAAGCGAATAAGAGACATAGAATTTGCTTATGATGTTTTCATTGCTTTACTTGGAGGTTTGGGAACTCTAGAAGAACTTTTTGCCATTGCTAGTTGGAAATTATTAGGACTACACTCTAAACCTGTTGGTTTGTTAAATATAAATGGTTACTTTGGAAATTTGCTTAGTTTTTTAGATCGTGCCGTGGAACAAAGGTTTCTTGAGGAGTCAAGCAGAAAGATTTTTATCTCTGCCCCTACAGTAGAGGAATTGCTCAAACAAATGCAAGTCATTAATCCCAAGGCAGACACTACAACATCAAAGTTCTACGGAAAGCGCAAACGAGAATTGAATCTTTCTCTCTAAACTCTATCTCTTTGTTTATCTACGGCATTATCATTTATGTTTTTGTTTTTGTGTTTATCTTTGAATAACAACTCTTGCTAATGTAGGTTGTTACTGTTCCTGCTTAATCTTGTTAAACATTAGGAATAGTGTTCAATTTAGGTTGGGTGAGAGGGTTGTGTTAATTTTTGTGATTGAATCTGGGGCTAGTTTTAAAAACCATGCGAAAAAAAAAACTTTAAAAATAAAAAGGTGTGTTATTTGTAAAACTTTAAGATTCATGTGTTCCTAGGTTGAGATGGCCAAGTGAAGGATTTGTCTTGAAACGTGTCTCAATAATGGTCCAAAAATGAAGTCCTTTGTGTTTATAAATTCTCATCTTTACATCTTTCTTTTGTAGCATGCAAGTTTGAAGATGGTTGAGGTAAAGAATACTTAACATTCTTGAAACGCATCTTCACCTTGGTAAATATAGCTGAGTAACAAAGTGATTAGTATTCTTGAAACATATTTCTACATGATTGTCAAAATTGTGTGTTTGCATTGCATCTAATTGTTAAAAAAAGAACTAAAAAAAAAATTTAAAATCAAAAAATTTCAAAAATCTAAAAATATTTTTTTCGGTGATTTGCCTCCTGTCCAATGACGATATCAAGATTATAGCATTCTCATGAATTAAGGTAAATTTTAAATATTATTTAAGTTTATGTTAGTTTCGTTAGCTTGTCTTATATTTAGGTTGAAATTTTCCCAAAATTTGAACACTTAATCTTGCGCTATGATTTGTTATATTAATTTAGAGACTGTTTATTTTAGTATAATTTGGTTTATTTTTATAAAATCTTATAACTTGTTTAAATCCCTCTTGAGGCGAAATCATAGATAACACTAAGTTATAGATATAATTAAGGCCATCTTTGGATCGTTTGAGCCTTTTGAAGCTAACCTGTTTACATTTTATATCCCTAGTTATCCTATTGAGCTTAATATTTCCAATTTTTCTTTGTTACCCACATATTTAGCCTAGCCTTTTTAATAAATTCATAATCCTTTTCTTTTACCTTTCACTCATAAGGCATTTGTTCTTTCAAGTGTAATCGAGTTTATCTCAATATTATAAGAGGTTGGGATGGGTTAAGAATACCTGTTACATCTATAAAATATGTAATCTTATTTACTTTTAAAGTTTGTTATGTTGTAAATCTTCAATTATTTTATATTTCAATAAAAAAAAAGAAGAAAAAATTAAAAAAATAGAGAAAAAAATTAAAAATAAAGACAAAAATTTAAAAAAAAAAGAAAAAAATGATGAAAAGAAAGAAAGTTAAATAAAAAGTGGCTGACAAAGGAAATTCTATTTCGAGTTTGGGATTGTAAACTTTGGAAATTAGGTTATACATTTTAAAAGTTCATGATTTTTGTAAGTATTTTATGGGTGAACTGAGCCACAAATATATCTTCCATCCTACCTTTGACCTAAGCCTTACATTACAAGCTAAATAAAGTCCTAAAGGTCTTTAACAAGGTGTTAGTGGAGAGAGGGGTGAAAAAAAACTAATAAGAATTTATTTGAATAAATGAAGTTATATTAATTTAAATTTATCTTGTTAATTTACATTGATTAGTCATAGAAAAAGCACACACATACAAGAAAATTCATCTTAATTATTTGACATACTCTAGAAATAAATCATAACTTAATTAATATTTACATTTTTACTTTGGGGCATGAATATGAAATAATCCCTGAGGAAAATCAGCAAGGAATCACCAGCTTTTCAAAAATTAAAAAAAAACCTTTTGTCTGTTTTAAGTTTTATTGCTTTAATTACTCGGGACTTGCAATAAGCTAGTTGAGAGGTGTGATGAGACTTAGAAAATTTACTTTTCTTAACATTAAAATCAATCATTTTGTATTAATATTTCTCATAAAACTCCTCAATTACAGTAATTTAGTGATAAACAATGTTTTAGTGTCTTAGTGTGAAAACGTGTTTTTATTGTATTTTTATGTTTAATAGTATTTTTAGTAATTTTTAGAGTCATTTTGAAGTGTTAATCGCTCGTTTAGTTTGTAAATAGTCAAAACTATAAAAATAATAAGCAGTTATTTTATTTTAAGTCTTAATGTGTTTGATAGTGTGTTTTAAGTTTGTACATATGTTCTATAATATTTTTAGTAATTTTTAAAAATCTTTTTAAGTCTTAAAAATTTATCTGTGTAAACCAAAAAAGACTGAAAATTTTAGAAGTTTGTAATTATTTTTGTGTATTTCAATGTAAAATAAATATTTTCAATATTTTTGTAAATATTATGTTTGTAAAATAATTAATTGTAGAATGTTTGTGAATTTTAGATTTAGAATCTAGAGAAAAAATAGAGCAAAACGGTGAAAAAAGGGGAAAAATCGGACAACAAATTATTAAGAAACTCAATAAAAATTTGAATTTGGATGTGGAGGACACGTGGCAAATCGTGAGACGTAGGACTTACTGCCAAAGTAATCTGAGCGTTCCAAAGTAGGGACGCCTATCATTGCATTAGCTGTTGCGTCAGTCGAGTCTCAATAGTGCTTTCCATGTGTCAATCTACAATTGGCAATACATGCGCCGTCAAGTTGCAGGCACTGTAGGAGGGAATTTCAAAGCTATCAAATCGCGTACGGTCGTGTCCACATGTTCTCGTCCTTCTGTCCGTAAGATCTGATTACCAAGACTAATTGAACAACCTTCAATCTTGGTCCCACTGGTCCCACCTGACCCCATTTGCTTTCTCAGTTTTCATCCGTTGGATCTCAATTTAAAGGCCCAGATTGCATCCGTTCTAGTATGTGCAGCTGCCACAAAGCAGGAGATTACAAACGAATTTTCAAATAATGAAGAAGCAAGTCTCACGTGGAGGAAAGGACACAATTTGTTTTAAAATTTGAACAGAGTAGTTAAGCAAATTGTATAAAAACATAATTAAAAAATGAATCAATAGTATTTTTAGAGCCCTATAAATACCGAGCCTTTAATGCTCGGTTCTGCACCTTCTCAACACAGTACAAAATACTGTTAAGTAAATACATTAGTTTAGTTTCTTGTAAAATATTTCTAAGTTTATGTTGTAAAAAAGAATTATGTCTAATAATATCAGTAATATTTTATTAGTTATTTCTTTCTAAATTTTTGTTTTTAGTTTAGGTGAGAGGGGAAAATTTGGGCAAAATTACCTTAAATATTTTTAGTTTTTCTTAGTCTTCTAAGCAGTAGTAATGTCAAAATATTTTCTTAGAAAACTTAAGATTTCAATATTTTCTTATCTAGAACTCTGCCAAAATTACAGTTTTGATTTATCGACGACATAGTTTGGCACAGATAATGCTTGGGAGGACCTTGATTACTCATAGACAGAGAATGGTTTGGTAAATGCTTAACTTACTATCTTGGTTGTTATTTTAGTTAAGTTATGTTGAAATGCTGTCTATTTATTAAGTTGTGTTTTTGCTACGTTATAGACATGGAATCACAAAGTAAATGCTTGAAAAATCTTGATTTATTGTCGACATAGGATGGCATAGTGTATTCTTAAACCAACTAATAAATAAAAAGAAAACTAAAATATATTTAAGATAATTACCAAGACGGAACCTTTAAGACTCAGCCTTGTTATTATTGTTGTTTTACTTCGTTAAATTGCCGTTGTTATTGTTGTTTCTTTGCTTAAGTTATTTTAAATTGTCTGCATTTCTTATTATTAAAGTTCCAAATTATCAAAATCTAAAAAATGAAAAATGTTGTAAAAGTATGTAAATATATTCTATAAATAAAAAAATATTAATCCTCATATTTTTTAGCTTAAATGAAAAGAAAAAGTTAATATAATATATTTACTAGAACTAAATAAATCATTCCTTGCGGGTTCGATCTCGGATTCACCGAGTAAGTATTACTTAAGACAACCTTATACTTGGGGTTAATTTAGCGTGCGTTATTAGACACGAGATCAAGCGGTGCAACGCTTTGTTGAACTCCTTGCCCAATGATTCTCTCTTATGGATCTTGGGCCCCTCTCATTTTTCCTTGTTGTTGAGGTTACTTCACATCCATATGGGCTACTTCTCTCTCAGCAACGTTACATTGATGATCTCCTAAGCCGCACAAACATGGCTGATGCCAAACCTATCACAGCACCAATTGCTACTGACCAGACTCTTACTTTCCACTCTGGTTTGGCACTGACAGATCCCACAGAATATTGCACAATTGTTGGCAGCCTACAATATCTATTACTCACACGGCCTAATATTACTTTTGTAGTGAATAAGTTGTCTCGGTATATGCACTGTCCTACCAACGACCATTGGAACGCTGTCAAACGACTACTATGCTATCACTGTGGTACAATTAATCATGAACTTGTTCTTCATCATGACACCTCTCTCTACCTTCATGCCTTCTCCAACGCTGACTGGGTAGGTAACAAGGATGATTTTAACTCCACTAGTGCTTACATCATATATCTTGGACACAACCCCATTTCTTGGTGCTCTAAGAAACAATGCACAGTCGCCGTTCTTCCACTGAGGCTGAATATAGGTCTGTTGCTACCACTGCTGCTGAGTTAAGTTGGGTATGCTCCCTTCTCATTGAACTTGGTGTCTACGTTCCCGACTCTCCTGTGATCTACTATGATAATATTGGTGCGACACATCTTTGTTCCAATTCGGTATTTCACTCACACATGAAACATGTTGCCATTGATTTTGACTACATCCGAGATCAAGTTCAGAATGGTGCTCTATGAGTAGCCCATGTTTCCTCCGAAGATTAAGTAGCCGATGCCCTTACCAAGCCTTTTCCACGCTCATGCTTCCTAACACTTCAGACCAAGATTTGAATCTCCTCCGGAGCTCCATCTTGAGGGGCATATAGGAGGAAAGAAATTATTTTGTAAATTGTCAATGATATACTTTTGATTCCCATAAATATTTGACTTTTTTTGTAATTATTTAGATACCTAATCTATGGGATCTGATTGGTTGAGAATATCATCCCATTCACACGTATAACCATGTATATAAATTCAACTGATATCAATAGAAAAAGCAGAGCCATTATTCTTCAATTCTAAAACATTTCATACCACATAATTATCTTATGCATGTTTAATTTATCTTATGTAGAGATATCGACAACAATATTTACAATCCTAGTAGTCGTCTCATTTTTTATTTTTTTTTCCAATAGCTCTAATGCACAAACAATAGAACTTTAAGAGTCCGAAAAAGAGGTGTCCAAATCCTATTCATAATCTTCTCGTTCGAGCAGAATCGTTCCGCGAGTCAAGTGGTGGGCCTATTTAAATCCACCACTCTCTCACAAGAATCCAAAGGGAAATCCTAGATGGACCAGATGCAATTCATATTTCTATCATGAGTAAGAAGAAAAAGAAAAAAGAAAAAACTCCAGGAGGATCAAATTTAGGAGTCACAAGAGCAGCTCCCGAAAGGCCTGATCTGATTCACAATCATCTCATTTGAGCGTAGTCGTACCGTGCTTCAAGCGATAGGATAGTTCAAATCTACCATGCTCTATAGGAATCAAAAGCGAAACAGAAACTCAAAGGGATGAAATTTAAGAGTTACAAGTGTAGTTCCCAGAGGTCCAGATCGGATTCAGATCTAATTCAAACTCCATCATGAGGAGAAAAACTTTAGAAGGATCAAGTTTAGGAATCACGAAAGTAACTCCCAATGGAATAGATTCGATGCACAATCCACCCGTTTGAGCACCATCGGGCCACGAGTCTAACGCTAAGCCTATTTAATTCCACTACTCTCCCGCAGGAATCAAACTTCAAACTCCAAGAGGACCAGATCTAATTCATAATCCTATCATGAGGGGGAAGACTCCAGGAAGATCTTATTTTAGAGTCGCATCAATAGCTCCCGGAGGGCCCAATCCGATTCACAACCCTTTCTTTTGAGCCTATTGCCAAATTGGTCACAAGCCTATTGCCAAATTGGTTTCTATTCATTGCTCTCTTTCAGTAATGAAGCAGGAAACTCTACGAGGATCATATCCAATTCAAAATCCTTGTGTCACTCCAATCAACAAAAAGGCTATATGGCTGTTATGCAGAATTCGAAAATAGAATTTCACCTGGATGAAATCAGATTCATAGTCCTATTGCTTCATTTGTTAGCAGTAAAGTAGTTACTAGTTTTTTTTTTAGATGACGATTAAATTACTATAAGAAGGTTATACATTCATAAACATATATACGTACACAAAAACAAGCCATTTTATTTTCTTTAGAAATGAGAGAGATTATTGTAGTTGTTTTTGTATGCGAATAAAAAAGTTATAATATCTGGAATATTAAAGCAATCCAATCTTCCAACAACCTAAATTTAATTTTATAGTTTAATTAATCGAAGCATTATAAATTTTAGGCCAAATGAATAAGGTGAAATCATATTGTTCTTTTGTCGTTTAATATTCAATTTTAACTTTCCCTTGCTAAAAAACCATTGGAAAAAAATAGTAGGAAGAATAGCTAAGTCCGACGAATACATGATCTATCAAAGCATCAAGGTTGATTTTTTTGTCTATTTCTTTTTTATTTTTTTTTTCTTTGTGTCTACGGTCCTTGAATTTGTGAAGTCTGAGCACAGAAGGATTAACTTCCGAAATGTTTAATTACTCTTGTAAATTCCTCTATCAAAGAAGGTATTATTTTAACTTTTTTACTTTCTTTTTTCTTTGAATTTCTTGAAATTTTCTGTGGAATCCTTGTTTATATTTTGGTGTGTCTTTAGTTTTGTTTGAGACTATGGGTAAAAATCTCTTAGTCTAGAGGGCTATAGACCCAAGTTGATATTGTATTTGGTATTTTGCCTTTGATTAATGCATGTAATTTCTGTTTTTTATTTATATGTATTTTCTTGAGTTTAATGCTTCTAATTGATTGGCCACCAAGTAGTTGATCTTGCACTTAAGATTAGTACTCGTAAAGGGACATGTCATGTATCCCTCCAAGATACCATTGGCAACTATATGGATACCGAATACCAGCCTATAACCATGCTGATAACTCTAAAAATAGAATTATCTTACCACATTTTTATGCGTGAAATTGGCTTTGTCGTTGAGAATTTCAATTTATTTTAATTTTTTTTGTTTTGTTTTAATTGATTTTGATTTATTTTTAGTTTTAATTTATTTTGTTGTTTTTTGAATTAATTTGTAAATAATTTTTAATGTGTTGCAAATATTGTTCTCCCCTTTTATATTTAATTTCCTCAAGTGTATGTTTAATTAGGTAAGATTTAGGTAAAAATCTAAAAAAAAAAATTATTAGGTTCGGATTTAGAAAAGAAAAGAAAAAAAGTTAGCAATTTTATCAAAGCTAGCTCTAAGAAAAATGAATTAAAGACAAATTTGTTAAAAGAAAAAAAGGCCAATATTTAGAGAGTATAAAATTCTTGAAAGACGAAGGCATACAGCCGCTGATCAGCTACATCCACATCATGGCCACCTTCAATAAGATCCCACCTATCCTCCTGAAGAAAGATAAAGATAAAAGTGCCGACTGTGCCGGACTTGGATTAAGCACAAATTGTTATATTACATAGATAGCACTTAGTTTTTGGAGAATAATTCAGCTCCCAATTGTATAATTTTTTACTCCAAAATCTCACCTTTCTAAGGCTATAAGTAGCCAGCTTCAAGGACGTTGGAGGCATCCTCAAATCTGGTTCATCTCTCATTTCTCAATGAGATAGTGTTCTTTATAGCTTTTAGAATCTTAGAGCAGCAAAGAAACAGAGAAAAAAGTCTTTTATAATTTCATTGTAAGTTATTTTTCTTTTGTAATTTCTTTGTAACTTCCAAGAGGAGGAGGAGTAAAACTGTTTAAAGGAAGGACTCAGTAGATTTTTTTTGTCAAACAAATTCATTCTAAACCTTTCTTTTATTTTATTATTGTTATAATGTATACATTATTGTATGTTGTTGTTGTTATTTTTGTTATTAGGAACTAATTTTCTTTATGCTGGATTTATGACATAGCTCAATTATGAATATTTTATTTAGTTAAATTATGCTATTATGATTTTTCATATTTATGTTGAGCATTTATTTTTGAATCTAATGCAGATTCATGCCCAAATATGTCAAAATTGGAGCAGTCTATGTAGCTCAAATCAAACGTCTTATGCACAAGGAGATGAAAAATAAACAAGAAAAGACAAGCAAATAAAAAGCACAAGCATAACAAACAATAAAATAAACAGACATAAAAGTGATTTTTTTTTTTTTTTGTTTGAGAATCAATGCAAAAGAAAATTGTCAAAAAAAAAAAAATTAAAACAAAAATGGTAAGACGTCGAGAATCTTTTATATGCTTTGTTCTTATGTTGGATTTTAATTTCTTTATATAAATTAATTGAAAGTTTCACATCCAAAAAACCAATGGGAATATATACTTTAAAGAACATGTAAATGAAAATGTATCTGAGTAAATAAATTTTCTTGCTCTAAAATATAACAAAGTTATCTTATAAGAAATCTAAAACAACAATATATTAAAATTGACAATATCATGGTAAAAGGTTACTTATGAAATAATGCTATCAATATATTATCTCATGCAACAATTACATAAAAAGAGCTTGACTAAATTTATACAAAAGTTGACAACAAAATATATTGAAAGAGATAGAAAGATGATGAAGAAAAATTATTAACTCAAATATTTGAACAAAGAAAAGCATATTGAAAATTAAAATTCAACATAATCGCTTACACATATAAGTTCATCCGCAGCCTCGCCAATAAAAAGTTAGCCTGGCATACTCAACATTTCATAAATCTCGCAAAGAAAAAATATGATAAGAAAAGGGACCAGGAAATGGAATTATTATCAATTTTTGGCTAACAATTCAACACGTAATCCTTGGACAAAGATCCCTTTTTATGGTGTTTTTGGGAACTCGGCCAAAGGCATCAGATACAAAAATAATAAATAAAATTAAAAGGAAAAACGTTTTCCTAATTAAATTGAAATTTACACAAGAATAAATAGGAGAAGTAAAGCCAATTGAAGGAAAAGCAACGGGCGAAAACACAGCAAAAAAAGGAGCCAAATTGGTTTGGACAAATGGCATGTGCAGATAGGAGGACGACAAATAACGCTGACGTCGGCCACAATCAGTGGGGCCCGCGTGGAGCAGCTGGTGGTAGACTAATGATGCGTGCGTGAAGGAAACTCGCACAGAGAGGAGACCTTGCATGACAAGCGCGCGTGAGCTGGGGAACAGTTGGGGCCCGCGTGAACTGCGCATTGCCTGTCGTGCTGACACATGTTTTGGACTGCAGGCTGCTTGGCTTGTGCGACTGGCAGCAACCCGGCTTATCAAATGCACCCGTGACACGTGGTGTTGCGGGGTTGAACATTGCTTGGGTGTATTTTGGGATGATTGAAAGGTGTCTCTAGGCTTCTGTTCTTTGATTTCACTTGTTAAACTTGGCCCAAATGTATTATTTCCTACAAAACAAATTAAATTAAATTAAAACTAAATATTTCTACACCAAGATATTTAAAATTAATTTCATGAAAATATTTAATTAAAACTTAATTTATTTGACAATTATGCTCAACAAAAGTGCATTTCCATGCACTTTTTACAAGTCCCAACCAACTTATTGCTAATCTCTAGTAATTCAAACGAAAGAAAAACCATCTTAAGCCGAAAATTTAAATCAAAACCTACAAAATCACCTAAACACTCAAACAAAACATCAGTTAGAAATCAGAAATTGCTATCAAGATTATTTAAATCATAACTCCAAAGTTGTATGTGTGTGCTCCAAACCATACCTTTCTTACCACAATTCACAACACATTCAGCTTTAAAAAACTCATCAAGTAAAAGTCTTAATTCCATTTACCTCACAAGTGTCGGAAATATTTTAAGTGTGAAGGATTTCACTCATGGATTTGGAAGAGTCTGTTTGGTTCGTGGTTCGAATCAAGGTTCGAATTATTTTGTTACAGTATTTTCTCTCACAAAAATTCAAATCTTCATTCAAATTTTTTATTCAAATCTATGAACCAAACGGACTCGAAGTAAGCAATGAACGCTCAAGTGAGAGAAAGTAGATTTTAGGACAAGCTAGTAAACAATCATTGATTAAGTGATAGGCAAATCGAATATTTGCAACAGATTACCACTCATAACATTGACTTTCGAGGTTTTATTTGGAGTCAAATAGAAATTACATAAACAAATAAAGAGCATAAAAATACAAACAAACAAACTATTTATATTTTTTTTCTTTTCCTTTTTTCATTCTTCTTTTTTTTTTTTTTTTTTTTTTTTGAAGTAGCAAGAAACATCATGCTTTTGAAAGAATGCATGTTGAAAGGTGTTCTTTTGATTAGCTACTATGCAGCACCTGAAGTGATTAGAACCAAACTACATGAACTTATGATGACAAAATGATGCTCTTGCTCACTCTCTATTTTTTTAACTTCTTGTTTTATTGATTTTTTCTTAGAAAACAAAAGGACAACTATAAATATTTATAACACAAGGCTCTATTATAAAAAATATTATCTCTATCTAATCAAAAATCATCCCTCAAGCAAATGCACAAATAAAGTAACAATGCTCCAAATCATGAATTTACCAATTCAAAAGATCAATGGAAGTTTAAAAAGCTGTTTTCTCAACTCTCACAACTCACCAAAATGAAACACTTAAACTCAGGGATTTTTCTCAGCTAAATGTATTAACAACTATCTTACCACAAAGTTTGGCACGTGCTTAAAAATAACCCTCAAAACCATTTCTTAATAATCAAGATAGCAAAAATTGACTCAAACCGAACATTTCTTTGCAAAAATTTTGATCCAAATCTCAACATGACAAAAATTAATCATTCGCATGAATATGCTACCACCTCAACCCAAAATCAAGTAGTGTCCTCAATGTCTAAAGATATGTGCAATGTAAAGAAGAACTAAAAAAGAAAATACCTGGATGATGAGCATGGCACATGGGAACACAATGGAACCACTAGATATGACCCTCCTAAAACACACTAAAATAAAAGCACACAAAACAAAAGAAATAAACAAAAAAACACAAACTATGGTACAAAATGATGGGAAGCAAACTACTTAGGATTAATAAACCACAGCCTCGAGAGTAATTTCTTCGGACTTGCTCACCCACTCAATGTAGTGCTTTAGTCTCTGGCCATTAACTCTAAATACTCTCCTATCGCTGGGGTCCATGGCCTTGATAACACCATTGAGAAAGACTTGTTTCACCACAAATGGGCCAATCCACCACGATTTCACTTACCTAGATGGAGATGCAGATGGGAGTCATAGAGGTGCACCCTTCTGATTTGGCTTGAAGTTCTTTCGTAAGATCTGTTTGTCATGAGCTGCTTTCATCTTTGCCTTGTAGATCCTAGAGTTGTTGTAAGCATCATTTCTCAACTCCTCAATTTCTGATAGCTAGAGTTTAAATTAGATACCTAAGAACAACGTTAAGGGCTTTGATAGCCCAATATGCCTTATGCTCAAGTTCTATAGGTAAATGACAGGCCTTTTCAAAGACAAGCCTATAAGGAGACATCCCAAGAGGGGTCTTATAAGCAATGCAGTATGCCCAAAGAGCGTTTAAAAGCAGTGAGGACCAATCTTTGTGGTCAGGGTTTATTGTCTTTTCTAGAATCTGTTTGATCTCCCTATTTGCTAGCTCAGCTTGTCCGTTCGTTTGTGGATGATAAGCATTTACAACCTTGTGAATCACACCATGTTTATGCATGAGAGCCTCAAAAGGACAGTTGCAGAAGTAAGTGCCTTGATCATTGATGATGGCACGAGGCATACCAAACCTAGATAACACATTTTCCTTCAAGAACTTCACAATTGTTGCATTATCATTAGATCGACACAGCATGGCTTCCACCCACTTAGAAACATAATCCACAACGCGAAGAATATAAAGGTCACCAAAAGAAGGTGGAAATGGTCCCATAAAATCTATCCCTTAATAATCAAATATCTCTATCATGAGAATTGGATTCAAAAGCATCATATGGTGATGGGACAGAGCACCCAAACTTTGCCACCTCACACAAGAGCGACAAAACTCATTAGTGTCCTTGAACAAAGTGGGCTAGTAAAGACCACATTGCAAGATTTTTGCGACAATCTTCTTAACAAAAAAATGACCGCCACGTACTTCGTTATGAGAAAAGTTTAGGACACTATTGACTTCTCCTTAGGAATGCATCTTCTCATGATTTGGTTGGGGTAGTACTTGAACAAATAAGGATCATCCTAATAAAATTTCTCACCTCATCCAAAAACTTGCGCTTATTTTGTGCACTCCAATTAGAAGGAAATTCACGAGTCACCAAGTAGTTGACAATATGAGCATACCATGGCAACTTAGTGACAGCGAAAAGATTGTCATCGGGGACATCATCTTGGATAGTAGGGGCATTGATGGAGTCTTTGAATTCCAGATGAGACAAGTGAACCACCACTACATTTTCAACAACTTTCTTGTCTTTAATGGTCACATCACATTCTTGGAACAGAAGGATCCATCGAATTAATCTCACCTTACCATCCTTTTTGGAAAGGAGGTACTTAAGGGTAGAATGATCTATGGAGATGGTGATGAGTGAACCGATCAGATATGCTCAGAACTTTTAAGTGCAAACACAACAGCGAACAACTCTTTTACAATTGTTGAATAATTCATTTAAGTGTTATTCAGAGTTCTGCTTTTGTAGTACATGATAAAGGGCTTCCCCTCCCTTCTTTGACCTAGGACTGCCCTAACAACATAGTTACTTGCATCACACATGATCTCAAATGGCAAGCTCTAATCTGGTGATTGAATGATAGAGGCAGATGTCAACTTTGTTATGATTGTTTGGAAAGACTCCTCACACTTTGGCGTCCAATCAAAAACAACATCCTTGGCTAGGAGATTACATAACGGAGGAGAAATCACTGAAAAGTTTTGTATGAACCTCCTATAAAAACCAACATGTCTTAGGAAAGATCGGACATCTTTTACAGTCTGAAGGGTGGGAAAATTGGAAATGAGTTTAATCTTAGACTGATCGACCTCGATTCCTTTCTCAAAAACGACATGCCTCAAGACTATGCTAGATGGCACCTTGAAATGATGCTTTTCTTAATTAAGCACGAGGCCTTTCTCTTCTCATCTCTTAAGCATAACTTCCAGATTCAAAAAGCAATTGTCGAATGAGTCACCGAAGATGATCAAATCATCCATGAACACTTCCATGCACTTCTCGAACATGTCGTGGAAATTGGTCATGATGCCCCTCTGAAAGGAGGCTAGTGCATTACTCAATCCGAATGGCATACGCCGAAATGCATATGTACCAAATGGATAGGTAAAGGTGGTCTTATCTTGATCCTTTAAAGCAATATCAATCTAATAGTATCCTAAGTAACCGTCAAGAAAGTAATAGAAAGAATGATTAGCCACTCATTCTAGGATTTGGTTGATAAATGAAAGCGAGAAATGGTCTTTATGGGTGGTGACGTTCAGGCTCTGATAGTCTATGGACATGCACCATCCTGTCACAATTCTTATCTGGACAAGAGCCCTTTTCTTGCTCTCAACCTTTGTCACCCCTGATTTCTTAGGCATTACTTTAGTTGGACTGACCCATTTGCTATTAGTGACCAAATAGATAACACCAACATCCAAAGACTTCAAGACCTCGTTCTCCGTAACCTCTTGCATTGTTGGGTTTAGTCTTCTTTAGGGATCCATATGAGGAATAGACTCGTCTTCCAAGTTTATATGATGGGAACAAATTAATGGGCTAATACATTAGTGTCAATAATAGTCCAACCTAATGTAGCTTTATGCTTGCATAGCATATCAATCAATTGTTGGTCAAGAAATGATAACAGGGAAGGCATCACCAGCTCCCAAGAAGACATGTTTTAGACCCTCAAGTAATTGTGACAACTTGACTTGTGGGGTCGCTTTAGTGGAGGGTTTGGCTTGTTTCTTTCATGAGGTAGTTCTTCAAAGCGTGGTTGCCAAAACTTGGTTCCTTTACCTTGTGAGTCTTTGTAGATGGCAACACTATTGGTGGACTAAACAAGACTAGATTTCTCAGATTTAGAAATTCGGAGGAGATCTTTACGATCATCGAAGTTGCTTTGTAGCTGAACCTCCTCCAAAATGATTATCGATTAGAAATGTTTGTTAATACTAATCATTATCTTATGGTTGTTTTGCATGTAAAAAACATTAACATCTAGAGTCATGTTCCTAAAAGATATGTTCATTGGACTATTCCTGCAATTGATGAGGGCATTAGCAGTAGCAAAGAAAGGTCTTCCAAGAATAATAGGAATCTTGGACTCTATACTCACCACAGATTAAGTATCCAGGACAAGAAAGTCAACGGGGTAATAGAACTTATCAACTTATATTAAATCATCCTTAACTATCCCCTGAGGCTTCTTCATCCATCTATTTGCCAGTTGTAAAACCATAGATGTGAGCTTAATCTCTCCAAGACCAAGTTGTGAGTAAATAGAGTATGGCATGAGGTTAACACTTACTCCTAAGTTAAGCAAAGCTTGGTTGAACTCATGAATCCTAATTTAACAGGAAATGGTGGGACAACCTAGATCTTTAAACTTGGGTAGTATCTTCTGCTCGACCACCACACTCACTTGTTCTATCAAGAAAGTAGTCTTTTTGACATGGTGTTTTCTTTTGGCAGTGCATAGATCCTTGATAACTTTGGCATATGCCAGCACTTGCTTGATGACATGCAACAAAGGAAAATGAATCTTTACTTGTGTCAAGTGCTCTAGGATCTCTCCTTGATTTTTTAATACTTTCCCAACAAAACGTAGAGCTTAAGGGAAAGGCACCTTTACTGGAATGCTTGTGGACTCATCTTTCTTGGGGGCTTCTTCCTTACTACTCGAAGTGGATGCACTTATTGACGATGCTTCCAAAACCTTGCCACTATGAGTATTGATGGCATTAACCTCCTTGATATTTTGATCGCCAGAGTTGGAGGTTTGTGCCATGTATTGCCCCTTTGGGTTGGACTGAGCTTGTGAAGGGAACTTGCCTCGCTCCTAAACAGCCAATGTGCCAATTCACTTGGAGATCTGACTTTTCATCTCTTTGCTTTCTTCCACCATTTACGTGGAGAATGATTCAAGCTTCTAATTTGTTTTATTCTATGCCTCCATGAAAGCTTGCAAGGTATTCTTAAGAGAACTCTTTAGTTGTTGTGCATTATATTGAGGAGCATAATATGCCTTTAATGGTTATGGGTGTTGCTCAGTTCTCCATTGCCCTCTTGATGGTTATGCTGGGTTAGAATCTCTCCAACTGAAGGTAGGATAGTTTCTCTAGCAAGGATTATATGTGTCAGAGTAGGGTAAAAAAGGCTTCTTGTATGCCCCTAAAGCATTACCTTGTTCCTCATAAACCTCTCTCATTTCTCCATAAGTAGGGCAATCTTTAGCTAGTGTTCCACTCCTCCATAAATGAAGCATGGCTCTTGTGATTCAACTCTTGCCACCATGTGGATTCCTCTACCTTCCTTGGTTTTAAGGGCCTCAACTTGTCGTGTTAAAAACTCAATTTAGGCCTTGAGGTTGTCTTCTTCCCTAAGTTGGTAAACTCCAGGTGGTTGAAACCTACTGGTGCTGTCAGTAGCACTCGATCCAGTCTAGGTATGGGCTTTCTACGCTAGCTAATTTAGGTACTCAAAAGCTTCTTCGGGGTCCTTGTAGAGAAATTCACCATGGCAAATCATCTCCATAAATTGGTGTTCTCGGATTATGAGCCCTTCATAGAAATAATTGACGAGGCACCAACTCTCATAACCATGGTAGGGACATTGATTTAACAAATCCTTGAACCGTTCCCAAACTTGACAAAGAGTTTCATTATCCTTCTAGGCAAAGGTTGAGATCTTTGGAAATGCTTGTCATCAACCCGTTGAACTTGAGCACAAAGCATTCTGGGCTGCTAAGAAGTTGAATTTTTATCTTGAATCTACTGGAGAGAAGCAATTGTTACAACTCAATAATATGGAAGAATTTCCAAATAAAGCTTATGACAATGCTAGGATTTACAAGGAGCAAACAAAACAGTAGCATGATAAGCACATCTTAAAGCTCGATTTCAAACCTGGTCAAAAGTTTCTCCTATGCAATTTACATCTTTGTCTCTTTCTAGGGAAATTGTGATCTCATTGGTTAGGCCCATTCACTATTACGAAGGTCTTTCCATATGGAGTCGTTGAGGTCCATGATGATACAAAAAGAACATTCAAAGTTAATAGACAACAACTAAAGCATTACGTAGGGGGTGAATTTGAAAAACAAAAGACCTCCATCACTCTCACCAACCTTACCTAAGCTGAAACTGAAAGTCAGGCTGAAGACTTTAATTTAATTGCTTCTTAGGAGGCAACCCAAGTCTATTTTCTATGTGTTTATGTTTAAGTATTTTCAGTTTATGTTTTTAATTATGTGTTTGTTTTGTTCTTGTGCTTTTCAGATGTAAATTTGTTCTTGTGCTTTTCAGATGTAAATAAATAAGAAGGAAACTACTCTCAGGTCCAACAACATCGAGCTGCAAAGTTAAGGGAGTATTTTCATTTCTTTTCTTTTCTTACCATTTTAGTGTACATTAAGGACAATGTGAGTCTAAGGGTAGGGGAAGGAAATCATAAGTCTGTGTTCTGTGTCGTTTCATAAAAATTCAAAAAAAAATAAAAAATATATAAAATTAAAAAAAATTAAAAACTTAAAAACTAAAAAAATTAAAAAATTAAAAAAGTTGAAGATATTCTGTACTTTAATTGGTGATTTTTCTTGAAAAATTTATAAAGTTTGCTTAATTTACATAACTTTTTGAAAAATATAAATATTTTCTAATTATGTAATTAATTTTTAAGTTAGTTCCAATTTACGTTGTGATATTCCAAAACTTGAGCACCAAATCTTGATCTTTGAAGTTGAATGCATATTTAGAGAAAGTTTATGTAAATATGAATTTTATTAAAACTCTTAAATCTTAGAATTTGTTTGATTTTCTTTCGAGGAAAAATCCTTGTCTACATTTAATCAATGACATAATTTAGACCATCTTTGGACCGTTTGAGCCTTTCTGTGCTTATCCTTGTATATATACATTTATCTTTAGTCATCCCATTGAGCCTTTTCCTTTTCTTTATCACCTACAATTTTAATTTAGCTGTGATTTTCTTGTTTCACCTAGAACTCAAAAAGCATGTTAGATACTCTTGACACATTTTGAGCATTGCTTATATATGAGAGGCAGGGTGGTGTTATGATAGTTTGTTTTGAATTTTTATTATCATTGTATCATGTGATATAAAATATATTTAGAAAGAAAAAAGAAAAAAAAATGTATATATAAAAAAAATTTAAAAAAAGAAATATATATATATATATATATATATAAAGGTGGATGAGAGAAGGAAGCAGAATCTAAGTTTTTAGGTGTTATGTAATTAGGATTTTGATTTGTGCTCTTAAAAAGTCTATAAATAAAGGCATGAGTTTATGGGTGATTTAAACCACATCTGTATCTAAATATCCTACCTATTACCCTAGTCATATATTACAAGCTTAATAAAGCCCTAATGGTCATTGATTGTGTGATTGTCTATATTAGTGGAAAGAGAAATAAAAAACAAACCTATGAGAATTGTTCATTAGTGGACATCTTTCATTACTCATCATTTGCATAAACTAATCCAGATTGCATTCAATCAAAAGAAAAAAGATTTTTCACACACACGAAATATCCAATTGTAAAAGGGACTAATTCTTGAATTAACTACAATACTTAGCTAATATTTATATCTTTTTCTAAGACATGCCTATTAATCATTCTTTGTGCAGTGTCACGAAAATCACCAGTTTAGTACAATTTATTTCTAATTTGTTTTCGTGTGTTTTCCTATCTTTTGCTCGACGATTAGGAAATCTTAAGTTTAGAGGTGTAATAGCTCTATAAAATGAGTCATTTTACCACATTTTTATGTATGAAACTGGAATTGTCCTTGAGATTTTTAATTTATTTTGTTTTGTTTTAATTAATTTTGTGTTATTTTTAGTTTTTAATTTATTTTATTGTATTTTGAATTAATTTGTAAATAATTTTTAATGTGTTGCAAATATTTTCTTCCCCTGTATATTTAATTTCCTCAAGTGTGTATTTAATTAGGTATTGTATAAAAATATATATACTAGGTTTGGATTTAAAAAAGAAAAGAAAAAAAGTTAGCAATTTTATCAAAGCTAGGTCTAAGAAAGATGAATTAAAGACAAAGTCGTTGATAAAAGCAAAGAAGGCCAATATAGAGAGATTATGACTTTCTTGAAAGACGAAGGAATATGACAGTTGATAAGCTATATCCACATCATGAGCACCTTCAACAAGATCCCACTTATCCACTTGAAGAAAGGTAAAGAAAAAATAAGTGCTAACAATGCCTGACTTGGATTTAGCACAAATTTTGTTTTACATTACATAGATAGCACTTACTTTTTGGAGAATGACTCAGTTCCCAATTGTATAGTTTCTTACTCCAAAATATCACCTTTCCAAGGCTATAAATAGCCAGCTTCAAGGACGTTGGAGGCATCCTCAAATCTGGCTCTTCTCTCATTTCTTAGTGAAAGAGTTTTTTTAGCTCTTAAAATTTTAGAGCAGCAAAAAAAAAAAAAAAATATTTTGTAATTTCTTTGTAAGTTATTTTTCTTTTGTAATTTCCTTTTAACTTTCAAGAGCAGGAGGAGGGGAACTATTTAACGGAATGACTCAATAGATTTATTTTGCTAAATAAGTTCATTCTAAATCTTTCTCTTATTTTATTGTTGTTATAATGTATGCATTGTTGTGTGTTATTGTTGTTGTTGTTATTTTTGTTATTATGAACTAATTTTCTTTATGCTGAAATTACAACGTAGCTAAAGTACAAAAATTTTATTTAGTCAAATTATGTTATTATAATTTTCATATTTATGTTGAGCATTTATTTTTAAATCTAATGCTTTAAATAACTTGATCAACTTTTGAATAAATTGAGAATCAAATTGAAACCGAGAGGAAATATTTGTGACTTCGCTCATTAAAATAAATGTCATAATTTTAGGGGAGGATAGAAATATACTTTTCTGTTTTATGTGGTCATTTTAGAATTACCATGAAACTTAATGAACTTAGGTGTAATAAATTCAGGTAAAGATATAGTGCGGTTTTATGCTTAAGTATATTTTGTATATAACTTGAAAAAGAATACATATAACAATAGGGAATTCGACTGTCAACATAAAACGAAAAATTGTAATAATATGTTTAATTAATAAAATAAGATTAATTTAGTGAAATCATAATTCCAATAACCTTTCATTATTTAATTTTCATTTAGGTTAAATTTCAAAACTGTTCAAATTCTGTGATATTTTAATTTTAGAATTTTAAAATTTGTCTTTTTAAATTTTCAAATGCTAAATTACGGTTACTTAAATAAAATTGGAATTAATAAATTTTGGTAATTTATAAACAAAATTTCCTCGAGAGAATGATCTTTACTTACTCTTTATTACTTATTTTCAATAACGTGCACTTGTGTTTTTAAAATCCACAGCACATGCCATATACAGGCTAGTATCTCAAAGGTATATTAGGTATTTTCACACATAACGTGATGATGTGGCATGATTCTTTTCAATTATTTTTTTGTAGCATAAATCAATCTAACTTTTAGTTTTGTGGCATACTTGTAAAAAATATCCCTAAATTATTTGCATAAATGCCATTTTTTATCTCAATTTTTATTTATGCCATAAAATGTTAAAAGTTTTTATGCCACAAACTTAACGTATGTCTTTTCAAGACATGTCCGCATACCCTTCTGAGACATTTTTCATGTCCCTCAAGGACACATCGAGTGTCCTTTTAGGACATTTTGTTCTGTCTAAATAGGACACTTGTTTCTCTCCTTTTCTCTCACCTTTCTCTCTTTGTCGTTGTCAGCTCGTCTCTGACACTAGCGACCACTACATCTCGTCAAAACCAAAAAAAGGAAAAAAAAAACACAACAAAAATCATTCAAAAGACAAAATAAAAAAGCTAAACAACAAAAAAGAGAAAAAAAAAAGAATTGCTTTTTGTAAATTGCATCTTCACATTAGAATTCACTGACCTTCAGACCAAATCACCATAATCCACACTAGAATTCACTGATCCAGTCCTCACAACGCCAGAATTCTTCAATCAGACCAAATTGTGTCAAAATCTTGAAGCCCAAGGCCTTCATCGTGATTTTCCATCCACCCACCATCGTTGATGCATGTTTTGTTAAAGCTTTACGCAAAATGTCAACATTCGGCATTGAATCATCCTTCTTCGGGGACGACAGATCTCGGTCATGGTGTCAAAAGGGGGTTGGGTGAGAGAAGCTCTAGAGAAGGAGAAGTAAGAGGTGAAAAAGAGAGAGAAAGAGGGGATCTCAGTCATTGTGTTGAATCGTCCTCCTTTAGGGATGACATTTCTCGGTCATGATGTTAGTGAGGTGAAGTGAGAGAAGCTCTGGAGGAGGCGAAGTGAGAGAAGCTCTGGAGTGGGACAAGTTCGATGAGAAAAAGAGAGGAGAGAAAAGCGAAAAGAGAGAGAAGGGACAAACCACACAAGAAAAAGACTAAAAAAGAGAGAAATATTTGAAAAAAAAAGAGTTATTTTTTCACTTTTAAAGGATATAAAAAATTATGGCATATCAAAAATAATTTAAAATTTATGACATAAAAAATTAGATTGGATAAAAAAGTAGTATATTGTGTAATTTTCTCCCACTTTTTTGCCTAAGCCTATTAAAATTAAAAAAAAAGGAGTAAAATAGCAATTGGTCATTACTTTTTAATAGAAAAAATAAACAAAATGGAAAAAATTGTAAAATACTTTTTAAAAACAAAATAAAAATCAGATAAAAAAAAAGAAAAAAAAAACCCAAACATGAGAAACCCAACCTCCCCCCCCCCCCCCACCCCCTCCAACTCTGACCACCCAACCATGGGTCCCACATCATTGCAGCCCGCCCAACCTCGTCGCCTAGATTCCATTGCCTACCGATCCCTACTCTTCTCCTTTTTCTTCTTCTTTTTCTTCTCTTCTTAGTCCCCCCGTCGCTTTCTCCTCATTTACCCACGTAGGCTTTTCCGCCTTAGATCTCCTCCTCCCTTTATCCTTCTTCTTTTCTTTTCTATTTAGACCCGTCGCCCACTGGTGGTTTTTCTGCCTCTGATCTCCCTTTCTCTCCTTCTCTCCTTCTCCTTCTTCCTTTCTTCTCAAATCGAGCTCTAAGACCCATCGCCACCCAAGGTTCCAAACACCCAACCTTCTCTTTTCGAAGCAATTGATTCCAACAATTGCATATTGGAGTTTAGTTGTGAGCTGCTCAAGCCCCGCTGATGAGAATATAAAAATACACATTTCTTAAGGCTAAAATCAATCATTTTGCATTAACATTTCTCGTTAAATCCCTTATTTATAGCATTTATGTGATAGATAGTATTTTAGTGCATTTCTATAAACTATGTTTAATTATGTATTTTTAATGTGTTTTTATAATAATATTTTTAGTAATTTTTAGAATCATTTTTGTGTGTTTAATAATTAATTAGTTTAAAAATAATTAAGCCGTAAAAATAATTTTGTATGATTTTATTTTGAGTCTTAAAGTATTTGTAAATAAGTTTTAGTTTGTAAATATATTTTGTAATATTTCTAGTAATTTTCAAAAATATTCCTGAGTCTTAAATAATATATCTGTGCCAGATTATTACGGTTTGTTAATTTTAGAAGTTTTAATTTATTTTTAGTGTGTTTTATTATAAAATAAATATTTTTAAAATTATTATAAAAATTATGTTTGTAAAATAATTAATTTTAGTTTGCTTATTTTATTTTAGATTTAAAATCTACGAGAAAAACAAAATAAATTGACATGAAAACGGATAAAAACAAACCTTAAATGCATGAAAAATAAAAAAGAAAATATAAAATCAAAAGAAGTGACATGTGACGTGTCTATAGCCGTCCGATCAAGCTGCCTAGAAAATCTTAGTCGTCTGCATTGACAGGACTCAAGTTTGTGTTGAATCCAATGTAGCTATGCTCACGTGCATCTCTTTCTCTATTTGTCAGACATATTGAAATTGAATGAACGGTCACGATCTCTTTGGTCAGCCCCAATGAATTGCGCGTGTTTTAAGTTGCCAGATCAAGTCACGATTAGTGCATCTAACGCTTCTCATTCGTTTATCTGTCATAGGCGCTTCATCGGATCGTGAATTTAAATCTAAATATTCTAGGCCTATTTCGTGTGTAGAAAAAAAAATTAAAAATCATAATAAATTAGATTTGAATTTGATTAAAGGAAATGGGGCGACAAAATTATGTTCAAAAATTCTAAGAAATCCACAATTTGCCATCCTACTTATTTGCAGCCTAAAAATATCTAAATAAAATAATAAAAATAAATAAATAAAAAAAATGTAAAAAATTATGTGAATAGTTACATCCTTCTAGCATAACCACAGATAAAAAAAATGTAAAAAATCATGTAAATAGTTACATCCTTCTAGTATAACCATAGGTATAGGTTGGTACAGGCAACACTTAGGAACACTTTGATTATTCTTAGACAGGGAATGACACGGTAAATGCTTCACTTTAATTTTGTTAATAAATTTAGTTAGTTAATTTTGAAATCATACTTATTTGTTAGAATGAGTTTTTGATGCATTATAGACATGAATTAGCATATTAAATACTTGGTAACTCGCGATTTATTGCACACAAAAAAGGACATATTGCATGCTTAAACTATTTTAATAAATAGTTTTAGAAAAACTAAAACATATTTACGTTAATTACTGTAATAGAACCTTTAATCTTTAGTATTGTTTGTTATTTTTTTAAATTAAATTGCACTTATTAAAATTTCATTTACCATTTAAATTAAATTGTATTTCATATTATTAAAATCCCAAAAAAATCACAAAAAAATCTAAAAATAAAAAATGTAAAAAAAAGTGTAAATATTATAAATAAATTATAAATAATTAATTTTTATCCTCATATTTTTCAACTAATAAATAAATAAATAATATAACTGATATATTAGATTTTTATAATACCCCCTGTTTATCGGATCAACCTTTGTTTATCGGATCAACCTTAGATTTACCGAGTATTATTACTTGTATAACTTTATATTTAAAGTTACATCAAACTTATAATTTTAGAGCCAAACACGCGCTGCTAACCCAACCTCGCCCTCGACGCCTTCCGCCTCACATCTCATATTTAGTTCTCATCGTGGTAACACAAGCTCTGATTGATTTTGTCTGTTTTTCATGAATTTCTTAACTGGTACTACTTTTTGGTTTCGAAAACTTGTTCATTTTCCTTTTTTTCGTTGATTTGATAATGGATTCGACTTCATCCTAGAAATTTAAGATTTTTCTTTACAATAAGAGCTGTAAGTTGTGACAGACTTTGTTGTTTTGTTTCAGCTACAAATTGTTTAAATTTTTTAGTCTTTTTCTTCAAATTCAGTTCGGAAAAGCTTTAATATTATAGGGTATGTATTCTATATAGCTCGATTAGTTCATAATTTCCACAGATCTCCCTTTCTGTCTTCGATGGGTGATATTATGCTTTCCCCAAATGTGTTATTTGCAATGTTCATGGTAAGGAGGGGAGGCAGTCGGCTGTTGTTGCTGGGAGGAAAGAAGAAGCTTTTTTGTTCGTGTTGCCTGTGTTCTCATTATTGTCGGAGGGGTGAGAAGAATGGTCCTGTAGTTTTTGGCCGGTGTTGGAGAAGATGAGTTATTTTATTTGTTATTCGGTTTTTTCTAGTTTTTCTTAAACCTTAATAGTTTTAATTAAGGTTGTTTTATTGGGTATTTAAGGGTCGTAGTTTGAACCATTTTCTTAGTTATAAATAGTATAAAATTTTTATATGTTATAATAATAATAAAAAAATCATTATATATAAAGTTCTCATATGTTATAGTAAAAACAGTTGTAATCAACAGTTCTAACTACTCTATTAAACATTAATTTTCTTAAAGTAATTCATAGTCACATGATAGTCACGTGATTGAAAAAAGAGAGAGAAAATTAACGTCTATCGAGCATCTTCTTCCTTTTACACTCTTTGTGTGAGTTTAGGTTTAGTTAAGTTAAAAAACGAAAACTAATATGAGTTACCTTTTACAAAGTTCGGGATTTATCGTGCAATTTATTAAAAAAAAAAAAAAGCCTTTTGGATCTTCATGCATCCGGATTGACCACCTTCCCAAAACGGGAAAATTTGAAAAAAGGAGTTAAGAAAATTTAAAATTAGGTGAATGATCTCTTTTTTTTTTGCATTAAAGAAAAGTTTTTTTCTGAGCATTGAAACTGTCCCAGTTTTTTCAGAGAAAAGAAAAAAAGGACTGTATCGAAGAGAGGAATCTAACCATGGTGAAAACAAAAAAAACTAAAACTGTTTTTATGGCTAAAAAGTTAATTTTTTAATACCTCAAAAATAAAAAAGAGGACATTTGTCCAAAAAAATTTTTGGGCGGACTAGTTATCCAAACGCCCCCAAAACCAAATGAAGCCCTCCCTAAACCTGCAAACCACTCACGAATCAGCTGAGCACCAACTGACTCATCGGCGCGTGACGACTCTCAGGCGAAGGCAACCGCCACCGAATTGAACTGCACTCGCTACGCCAGCGGCTGGGGGAACTCCTCCAAACATTCTCAAACGAAACTCCCCGCCATAAAGTCGTCTTCCAACCCCACTCGCACGTCTCGCACGACCCTCTAACGTGGCCATCCACTTGTCCGTGGTCTCCAATCGCAATAAGAATCGCGTGGTCCCCCACCACGCTATGATACTAACCGGGCACGACTCTTTTTTGGTGCACCCACACGCGTCGTGAGCTCCGTTGAGCCACACGAAGCCCTCCGCTGCCGTACACCTGTAAGATAAGGATAGAGAGAGAGAGAGGAGAGAGAGACTCAGATCTGTTCGAGAGTTCTAGAGAGAGAAAGTCTCCGTGTGTGCAAGATCTGGTCGAACAGAGAGAAAGAGAGAAGAGGTATTCGAGGTCGAAACCCTACTGCTCTCTGAAAGCCCTAATTTCCTCCGTTTGGTGTGTCTTCTCTGTGAGTATATCCCTAATTTTCGTTTCTGTTTATGCCTAGTTGCTTGTATTTCTGGGTTCGATCGAAGGCGGTGAGGCCATCGTAAACCCTAAGATTATTTTTTTTTTTCTCTCATGGTTTTTTTCGTCGGAAAGCCCTAATTCGGTTGTGTTCGTAGAGGGAAAGTTAGGGTTTATATTTCTTTCTTCTGGTAGTTCTTTTGTCGATGATCTTTATCATAAACCCTAGTTTGGACGGAATCGAATCTCTTGCATTATTTTTGGGGGAAAAGTGAAATTAGGGTTTCGGAGGGGGTACATGTATGGCTTCGGGGCCTATAGTTGAAGGAGGTGATGGAGCTAGAGAGAAGCAGAGGTATATGGAGAGCAAGGTTTATACAA
The DNA here is from genome assembly GCA_946598075.1 of Artocarpus hirsutus. Lineage (NCBI taxonomy): Eukaryota > Viridiplantae > Streptophyta > Magnoliopsida > Rosales > Moraceae > Artocarpus > Artocarpus hirsutus. The sequence continues at coordinate 16,460 of CAMOHE010046347.1, read as the reverse complement.
GAAAGGCATTCAAAGGACCGAGGAAGAACAACATCACCAGTATTACCACCAAGAACGACAAGACCGACAAGAGCGACAACACCAAGAACGATCAGAACGACAAGACCAAGAACGACAAGAACCAGAAGAACGGCAACAACCAGAACAACGTCGCCATAGCTGCGCCTACTGACGACAACATCACCGTAACCAAAAACGACGACATTAATAAGGATACCGGCAAATACAGTGATGAGAATTCGACTCAACCGCCACCTTCGCAGTTGGTGGAAGATGGAAACTTGTCGCAGCAGCTTCTTTCTAGGTTAGACGAAGCAATATCCAACGATTCAGCAAGCTTGAATAGGCAACAGGTTGTTGCAGCTACAGGTGCGGCTGAGCCTGAGCCTGAGCCTGATGCTCCGGCTCCTTTTCTTTCTTCTTGTCCAGCTCCCACTTCTGCTGAGGCCGAGGCTGAGGCTCCAGCTCTGGCTTCAACTCTGGCCCCCGCTCCAACTCAGGCCAATAGGGACTTACCTACAGGGAATGTCCCAGGGAAGGAGGGTTCGGAGAGTCAAATTAAGATCAGTCGGGTGTCAAGGTCAAGGCAGGAGGTGCGTGAGCTTCGGAGGAAGCTTCAGGGTGAGCTTAAAACAGTGCGGAATTTGGTGAAGAGGATAGAAGTGAAGCAGGGGCAGATTAGTGGGTATGCTCATGCCCATGTGCCGGGGAATAATGTTCTTAGTAATGGTGGAACAAAGCGGGCTCATTCGGAGTTGGCTCCTATTGGTGTCACTCGTGAGGTTTCTAGGCCATTGCACCAGTTGAATATATCTGTGTTGGATAATAATCATGGCGTGAGTGATAATGTGGAGAAAGAGAAGAGGACACCGAAGGCAAACCAGTTTTATCGTAATTCTGAGTTCTTACTCGCGAAGGATAAGTTTCCGCCAGAGAGCTACAAAAAGTCGAAACTGAACGGAAAGAAGCATGGTGGAGAGTTAGGGAATGGGTTTGGGATGGGGACAAAGTTTTTCAAGAGTTGTAGCTCGTTGCTTGAGAAATTGATGAAGCACAAGCATGGTTGGGTGTTTAATGAACCAGTGGATGCAGAGCGTCTTGGCTTGCATGATTATCGTACTATTATCACGCAACCAATGGACTTGGGCACCATTAAGTCGAGGCTGAGCAAGAATTGGTACAAGTCACCGAAAGAATTTGCCGAGGATGTGAGACTTACATTTCAAAATGCCATGACTTATAACCCTAAGGGCCAGGATGTTCATGTCATGGCTGAGCAGCTATCAAGAATTTTCGAGGAGAGGTGGGCTATAATAGAGTCGGACTACAATCGAGAGATGCGGTTTGGGTATGATTATGGAATGGGCCTCCGAACACCTACACCAAGAAAGCTTCCACCTCCGCTGCTGGCTCCTCTTGATATGAGAAGGATTTTGGATAGGTCCGAATCAATGACGCACTCTGTCGATACCAGGGCTAGGCCTATGAGTATTACTCCAAGTGCTAGGACGCCTGCTTTGAAGAAGCCTAAGGCAAAGGACCCGCATAAAAGGGATATGACTTATGACGAAAAACAAAAACTCAGCACAAATCTTCAGAGTCTGCCTTCAGAGAAGCTAGATGCTATTGTACAGATTATTAAGAAGAGAAATTCGTCACTTTTTCAACACGATGATGAAATTGAAGTGGATATCGATAGTGTTGATGCGGAGACATTGTGGGAGCTTGATAGGTTTGTGACCAACTACAAGAAGAGTTTGAGCAAGAATAAGCGGAAAGCTGAACTTGCTATTAAAGCCCGAGCAGAAGCTTTGCAGAATGCCCAGGAGAAGGTGAAGTCTTGAATAACATTTGCTAATATCATACTTTTTTCTCATATTGGTTTCTTTTTAATTTTATTATTTGTGTTATTACTATTATTATTTTTAATGGTTTTCCTCTTTTCTTTGCAGACCCAAGCTCAAATTGTGCCCGAGGTGCCAAAAGAAAACAAGACAGGTCAGTGAAGCTTTTAGAACTTCATCATTGATGGCATTGAAATTAATGATTTTTATTTTTAAACGAACTGATAAATTGTTTTTTCACTTTCGTGATAGCAGATGCAAATATTGTAACGTCTTCATCACCAGTTCATGGGGATAACCAGGGGGACAATAGGAGTAGGTCAAGTAGTTCTAGCAGCTCTAGCAGTTCTGGATCCTCCTCAAGCGGTACTGTGATAGTGATATTATCTCTGTTTGAATATGGTCAATTATTGTTAAGACACGTTTTTGGGCTTTTAGCTGTTTTGGGGTCTCATATACGCATTCTTGCAGACTCTGATAGCGATAGTTCGTCTGCATCTGGATCTGACGCAGGTTCACCAGTATCTTGATTGTTTGCTAATTAGGTAACTCCATACCAAACTGGTCTTTGATTCATTTGCTATCCTTTTTGCTTTGCAAATTCCCTTGCCGTGTTCGCTCTTATTTTGATGCTCACATGCTATTCCTTGCATGATGCTACCTGGCTATACAGTGCGAAACATAATTGACACATTATTAATACCAGACAGTTTGTTTCTGCTCATGCCTTGCTACCCCTTTTTTATTTTGTTTTATTTTTTATTTTTTGGTTCATTGGTTATGGAGAGGAGAAAATTTGGAATGCCTCTTCGGTAGGCATGCATGCCGTTATGAATGGTTTATGTCACAAGATATTTGAATGGCGGAGTAATTGAATGTGCCATAACTTTTTCATGCTTATAGTTTAAAATGGTTACCGAGTTACTTTCTTTTATCTTTGTGAATGTACTCAAATGTTTATGGTTACTTGCCACACGATCTCTGTACTTGTAACAAGGCTAGCAACTTCACCTTACATGCACGAGATACATCCCTAATATCTGGTGATGATTCAGCTTGTGATGTAACTTTAATGTGACAAATAAACCAGTTGTGGAAGCTGTTAATTTATACAAATGCCTTTTTCATATAGTGAACGGTGATCGAGTATAGAGAGAGAAACTAAATGGACATACACAGGCATACACCTATAGATCTACCCCTGCTGTAGGTAGTGAAACAACTATTTCATGTCTCTTTGCTCTTTAGTTATGTTTGGCACAAGCAAACTATGCTAAAGAATTGTGTATGTTTATTCTTGGAACTGCGGCATCAGAATATGCATGTTCATTATTTTCAAAAAAAAAAAAAAAGAGAGAGGAGGGAGAGTTGTGGGGGGGGGGGGGGGGTGGGGGTGGGGGTGGGTGGGTAGGGGGGAGGAAAGAAGCTCTCTCGCTCTTTCTACTTTTTTCTCAATTTTAAGGCTGCATGAAAACAACTTCTTGTATTTCTTTCTTGGGATTTCTTTTTAATTGATTTTGAATATGTTACAAATCAAATCATCCTTTCAAAAGACTTGCCGAATTTGATTGCAACGAAATACAAAACAATCGTGTGATTCAGAATTAGGTTTCATAAATCAGATACCAACAGCAATGACTAATACTGATTTTCTTTTCATGGCAGATCTAAGATATTCAACATAGGCGGATATTTGCTCTTTGGCGATTCGAAGTCTCAAACTATGGTTTTGAATCTGCGTTTGTTGTACAGTGAAAATTTCATCAAGGCCATAAAACCTACTGTGCCACTGCTAAAGTTGGTCGGTCTGTTTCTCGCTGTGGTCGAGAGCAACGACTTATTTCTACACGTGGCTCCATTTGTTTTGTCAAAGATTTGTATTATATTTGGTAGAATGTGGTGATAGCTAGATACAGTTGGTCTGTTTTCCCATAGCACGTGTACATTGCTAACTACTCTGCTACTCATCTAAGTTTCTGTGACTTTTCTTTGTTATTTTGCTGGCAGATTCAGGATTCTTTGGTGTTAATTAGCAGGAGATAGCCTGTAATTCAAGTTCATTTAGTCATAATTTCTTCTTATGAATCATCATCTTTGCTTGTGTTCCATGGCTTGATCCATCAGTCTACAATTTTTTCTGATCTTTCTTTAACCTTGTATGTAATATCGGAAGCACCGGAAGAAATAGTCTTGGCCCAAAAATGATGGTATTGCAGGGAGGTCAATGTTGGTTTCTTGTTATTATAGTTCCCTTGTCTGTTTCTGGTCGCTGTCAGGATTAAAAATGAGATTCCGTCTGGAATATTGGGTGTTTTGGGAGTGTTATGAGCTGAATTTAGTTGTTACAGTAAACAATATAAAGCTTCACACTATAGCATGCGGTTTAAAACATAGCGTTCAAACTCTTCCAAGTGTGATTGCTGCTAAGATGACCAAAATTACGAGTTGGGCGATGCAAAACCAAATTACCCCAGAAGTTGAAACTTGAAACAATTTTGTGTCAAAATAAAAACAGAATGGATGCCTAAAAACAAACAAACAATTTTCAACTTTCCAAAAGAACCAAACCATTTCAATTAGAAGCGGAATATAAGCGAAAGGGTTGAATGGATCAAAACGCTTGGAAAAATGCAGCTTCTCAAACCCAGAATTGCTGCTGTGCTTCTCCCACCTCTACGACTAGAATGTTCCCAACGCTTTGTAAGCTTAAAAATCAAGTGCTTTTCTTCTTCTTCTTCGGAGCACGCTGTGTGGTCCGGTCTGGAGAGGTGGAGAGAGAACCCAATCAACGAAGACCGGAGATGGGGACCAAATGGTCCGGAGCCGTTGTTGCCGCTACAATCACAATCACAGCCCTCAATAACACAGGAAAACGACAGTCCAATGGCGTCATCGTCGGCTTCATCACTGGCTGAGCTTGGTGTTCTGGTTCTGAGGACCAGCGACCCTCTCGCCAAGTCGAAGCTTTCCCATGTTGCCTACTCCACTTGGCGTCTTCATAACCTCCCTATTGGTTCGGCCCAGGCGCCTTCTCGCCCCGCTCGCCCTCCCAAACCCCTCCTGGTTCGTCCTTCCTTTATTCCTTAGGATTCGAATTCTCTCTTTCTGGGTTGATTTTTTGGCAATATGGTTTCTGGAAAGGATAATTTAGAGCCCCTTTGGTTGATAGGTTTAAACAGATATTTAAATTTTTACGAGAGAAAATACCCAAAAGTAAAAAGTTTTGAATTGTGATTCTACTCTGAATCAAACGTATTGTATTAGTTTGGCAGTTCATATCTGTTAAATTAAGTGCTGATGTCTATCAGGTATCCCCAAAGGAGATTCCGGCTCCGAAAAACTCGGGGTTGCCTCTTAATGCCTATATGCTTCATAATCTTGCACATGTGGAGCTGAATGCCATTGATTTGGCATGGGATACTGTTGTTCGTTTTTCACCTTTTTGTGATATTCTTGGGGAGGGTTTCTTTGCTGACTTCGCTCATGTCGCCGACGATGAGAGTCGCCATTTTGCTTGGTGTTCTCAGAGACTTGCTGAGCTTGGTTACAAGTGAGGAGGCAGTTCAATTTTTTTGTAAATAACTGTTTCATGTTTCTGCATCTAACTTGCAAGTGTTGCTCTATTAACAAGATATGGAGATATGCCTGCTCACAATTTGCTTTGGAGAGAGTGTGAGAAAACATCGGATAATGTTGCTGCACGTTTGGCAGCAATCCCTCTAGTCCAGGTAAATTTATAAAACGATTCTTTGTTTTTGTTGTAATTTAAACGACATCTTAGCAAGTATCAAGTCAAATAATGTGTAGATGAGTTTAGAGAATTAAGTTTTGTTGCTTTCAGTTGAGAAAAGAAAAGAGAAGGTAATTAACATAGTTGGAGCCATATATTGTCCCTCGGTTGAGCCTGGAGAGAGTCGAGAGACCCAATAGCTGATTTTCAATATAAATCTGAAAATTGTTTGAACGACTACGGAATTTTTTGCCAATTATGCCGTCAACTTTGATTATCATGCAGGCTGCTTAAAATTGTCCTGAGATAGAGGAAGTGTTAGTAGAGCGTTGCTTTATTTATTTATTTATTTATTTAGAAAAGATGCTTATTGACTAGTTTAAAGGATGTTATAAATAGAAACATTTTTTTTTTTGGTCTTTCCTCAGAAGGCAAGTGAAAGACTGATTTTAAAAGGTTTCTGATGGAATTCATTCAACCTCATGAGGAATCTAAAACGACATGTTCACCCTAAGTTCCAGTGTGGTCTCTATGATGAGATGGAGAATACGAACTGTTTTTAGTGTAAAATAGAGAGCAGACTAGCTCATGATTAGTCATTAATAGCCATGCTACTTGTGAGATTCTGGTCAGAATATACGCATAATGTGCTATTACTGTATTTTCCTGGTGTCCCTGGAAATGTAAAATTTATGAAACATGCAAACGGTAGACAATTTTTTGTGGTTTACTGGTTGTTTATGATCTCTTTGGAAAGTCTTACTACCCAGTTTTCTGGGAATTCCTGCACTTGCAGTCTTTGCACGCGAGGCCTACATTTGGTTTAGGTTAATAGAAAAACTTGTATTTGACGGTGTTTGTATGTTGAAGCTTAATAAGCATAGTTGACAGATTAAAGAGTGTTCACCTTTCCATTACAAACTACAATACATAGAGCATTTAACTTGTGAACATTTTTCAGTTAAACTGCTAATTGACATTCTTAAAAAATAAATTAAATAAACTTGCTTTATGAGAGTAAAATTTCTGATCTATTTAGCTTATTTTTGACATGGGATGGTTCATGCATTTGTACGGTGTAGGAGGCTAGAGGACTTGATGCTGGGCCTAGACTTGTGCAAAGATTGGTCGGCTTTGGTGACCTGCGAACGGCTAATATTGTTGCTAGAATTGCTGATGAAGAAGTTGCACATGTTGCTGTTGGTGTCCGTTGGTTTGTCGATGTATGTCTGAAAATGGATCGTGATGCAGGCTTCGCTTTTAAAGGTTTGGTTGGCTTTCCAATTCCATGTCTGTACCCACCCTTTCCTCATTATTATTGAGGCATGAGAAGGCATTACATTATCATCCCTTACGATGCACAGACTTGTTAAAAGAGTATAATGTGGAGTTGAAGGGCCCTTTCAATTATTCAGCTCGTGATATGGCTGGCATTCCACGTGATTGGTAAGTAAATTTTATTCATCTTATCGATCTTTCGCCTTTAACTGATCAAGAACTCGGACAAATTTTGAGAACATAATGTTAATAATTAAATCAAATTTATATCTTTTTTACTTTTACTTCTTTTCCTGGTAACCATACAGAGCAGGATTGAACGATTGTTTTTTTCATTTGCTGTCTAGGTATGATGCATCGTCTGCAAACAAACATGACAAAAAGGAGCATCTTTCTGCAGTATGTGATCGTAACTCTAGTTCTCAAGACATAAATTTCTTTCCCTCTTGTTTCTGGAATGAATCATGTAGTGTCCAAACTGTTATACAGGTTTATGACAGGCTTGCTTCCATCATATCCATGGAGAGTGAGAATTCGAGTTTGAACACGCCTTCTGAATGAATTTTCCATAGCAGCGTTGCGCTCGTAGATTGGCCTCTATACTTTCATGTTTCAATGGTCTCATGATAGTAAATTTAAAGTCCCTGGTTTCACCTAACTTGGAGTGCTCAAGCTCAAATTTTGAGTAGTTCTTGTGCTTCCCTTTTGTAGCCGCTTTTTTCTTGGTTTGCACTTTGCAGAGACAATCTACAGAAAATGCTTTGACAATAATTTGGTATACTGTAGAAATGATCTAAAATGAATTCGAATGAAATGTTCATGGTTGATGGGGCTAATCTCTTTTGTAGTAACAAGTATTGGCCATGGCAACACAGTCATGCCATTGCCAAGTAATAATTAGATGGAAGTACAGAGAAGGATATTGGCTCTAAAGAAAAAGCAGTGGTGGGGCCACCTTGGGCGGCGGCAAGGGGTAACTTTTTACATTTGTTTTCGTTTGCCTCCCTAAATCTTTTTGTAATTATGACGTTTAAATGACTTTTTATAAACTTTCATCTACGTCTCAGTTTTATCATTTAATTACCTTATATTTAAAATTAATGATGGTATTATGCAAGTTTATATATATGTATATTTTTTTTGAGGAGAATACAAGTTCACAATTTGGTGCATTGCAAAGATAGTTGAAAAAATATAGTTGTACTATCGCTTTTAATTTGAAGTTTTGGATTTAATTTAATCCTAGCTCTGCGATTGAAAGAAAGAGTTTAAAGGTAATTAAAAGGAGTGGCTTTCTGAATGTCAAAAAAGAATGGCTTTCTTTTCTCTTTTTCCTCTTCTTTTTTTTTTTTTTTTTTTAACGTATTCAAGAAATTTGATAATGAGAGGCACACGTATTGCTTTATCCTTGACAAACCAAATAATGGAGTCACATTGTAAAGCGACATTTGCAAGAAGCACTTGTTCGGGTTGTTATTCATTTTCAAACGCACACACTGGACAGCAAGTCGTTTGTTGTAATAATTGTAAGAGATATAAATATCTCTCATGATCAAAGACACAAAGGGTACGAAATTTTAGTGTATTTGACATCAGACACGTAGTGGGGAAAATAGAACTTTTTAAAAAAAAATTTTAATACGCTTCAAGCCTACCTTTAAAAAAAAAAAAAAGATTTTCTTGGCCTTTATGTCTCATTCTACCCATAAAATAATAATAATAATAAAGCGGTTTTATTTTAAATTTATGGGAAAAAATTAGACAAATAAATAAATTAGAATATTAGAAGCAAGCATACCTTTCAAAAAAAAAATAAAAAAGAAAAGAAAAGAAAAGAAAAGAAAAAAAAGGAAACAAGCATACTATCTATACAAGACGACGGACAACCGAACCACCTTAAAAAAGATAGCTCACTTGATTAAAGAATCCAAACCTAACTTGGCCCACATGTCATAGATTCAAAATTAACATCGTCTTTTCCTTCTAAAGATGAATCATGCATTATGGATATGTTTTTTATTTCCCTTCTTTGATTCTAACAGATAGATGGTGCTTTTTTTTCGGAATACAAAAAATAATAACCTATTGATTGGGCTTTGTTTTTAAGTCATCAGAAACGCGTCCAACACATACGTCTTCCCATATTAAAAAATAATAATAATTAAGAAATGAATTATGGCTTGCTATTAACTCAAAAACGAGCGTCTTTAACATAGGATAAAAAATAATTAGAAGAAATTGACAATGTTTTGAAGGTAAGGCGACAGCCTTATGTGATTCTCTTGCGTTTGTCTTAC
>CAMOHE010046346.1:5624-60101 GCA_946598075.1 Artocarpus hirsutus | reverse complement strand
GTGAAGAGGGCGGCGGTTACGTCCTTGGGCACGAATACCCTAAAAGGTAAAATAGGGGGAAGGTGATGACGCTTTCTTGGGTCGAAAGTCCCAGAACGCACTGTACATGAATCGACTTGGTGAGGACTCGGGGCTTGACGTCCCCTTACCGGAATACCCTCGGAATGTTTGGAGGGTGGCCAAACACGCCCATTTGGGTTTCGATAAGTTGAGTAATACTTTATGTAATGTGGATACCTAGGAATAATGATGAATGTGAATATTTTATATATGTATATGTATGAAACTTGGTAATGAATAACTATGGTATCCACGGAATATAATCATAATAAATCTCATAATCTGGTATATGATGAAAACTAACTAACCATGCAGGTTTAATGTGGTAAGAATAAAACCTTAAGGTGAGTAATGGTTTTTCCTACTGAGCATGTTGTCGCTCATCCCTGTTATATTCATCTTTTCAGGATTCACTAAGTGTGAGGTGGCTACAAGAAAAATAGTTGGAGAAGCTATGTAGCTATATTACGTTGAGATTGCTTTGAATGCAACGAATGATCTTCATGATAATGTAAGCATCTATTGTTATTTTCTATGACTGTATTAAGATTTGTTGAGGGTTGAAATGATGATGATGACAGTTGTATATTATTAAAATTTAAGGTGCTACATTAAACTGTGGTTTATTTATTTGATTATGTTTTTATTTTAATTTGAGAGTTTTATTTAAGTCCCGGGCAAATTACTTTAATGATTTATATTTATTTTCTAATCTCTATTTTATTTAATAAAAACTGTTAACCCCCACTTAGGGGCGTTACAGCACTAAACAACTATGATATTGGTTCCAAGTACTCAAGCTCGATCCGCTATTGTAGCTTGATTAAGGGCTTGAACATTCTCTATCAAAATACTCAATATATCCCATATGTAAACCAAGACAGTTCCGTAACTCTCATCAAACTATGTGGACTCAAAAACTAATTTGTTGTAGATCCGTATGTACCTCGTAATAGCAATACATTTCTCCTCTTTTCCCTTCAACAAATTTTGTCATAATATTTTCAAAAAAAAAAAAAATTCTTTAAGTAGATTAAAAAATTATTCATACATATTACTACAAGTCCGCGCCTCCATGCATCAACACTCGACTCTCATCAAACAATATGCGAGTTAGCGTTCGTCATTTTAATAGAGTATTCTGCCTATCCTCTTCAATAAGGTCTTAGGTTTGAGTGATCATTAACCATTTTGCATTTTGTATGACACACGATAGTAGTTTATTTACCTAAAATCATTAAAGCACTCATATTCAACCTTATAAGTTAAAACTCTGCTATATACAAAACAGTAAGTTCTAGTCTAAAAAAATACTATATATTAGACTAGGGCCACTGTTTTATGAATAATGGGATTTTAACCCATAAGAATGAAAATGATTTTTCCAATCATCAGAGGTATTTCTTATTCTTGATTTTTTTCTTCTTCAAACATTTCATATATAGATATTGCTAGTGTTGAATGTTGACTCTACAATGCATGCTTACCGGCCATCATTTATCCTACAAAAAAAATAATATTGTATATATCTCGTTTAAAAAAATAGTTTAAACCATCAGTTATAATTATAAATAGTATAAAATTTTTACATCAACAACAAAAAAATTATCCTGTAAAACGTTTATATGTTATAATTTTTTAATTAAAACTATTCCATCTGACCCTTCTTCTAAAAGTCGTAAAATCTTTTCTTAATACTTGTCCTGTCTTTCTTGCGGGTGCCCGTGACTGAAGTGACGGAAGGAGGTGAAATTTACATTTGTTTAGGCCGTACTCTAATCCTTTTTCCATCGTACATGATCTTTAACCAATTTTTTTTCCTATTAAATCAAACGTTCTTTAACTAATTAGTACCATAGAGAAAGAGTTTACGACATCCTAATATTTCTCATTTGAAAGTTTTTTTATAACCTTTGAAAGCATCGTGGACCTCATATTTCTTATTTGCTCTTTTGGAGGCTTCTAAAGTACGCAAAACAGGAAACTTTTGGCCGCTTATTTAGCATAGTCGTTATAATTTTTTTTTCAAGGTTCGGCTTCTTTCTCATAAATAAGTAGTCTGGGAAGAAAATATATTTTCTATAATATAGGCGCCATATCATTTAATTATTTTTTAAGTCCCTTTTCCTTTATTTAGGATAGGTTAGGACAAAATTTTTCTTGGGTTAGTGTTAAAAAAAAAAGTTAAAAAAAAGTGACAAGTCATTTTTTGACAACTTGAAACCCACTCAAAATTGCTCATGTTTATGTCAACTCTTTTGATACTAAATTGACCCCTAATTTACTAGTGTATTAGTTTTTAAAATAAATTTTCACTAGTATTAATAAATTGATGCTAAATCATATGTGTTTGTAGTATAGAACTAATTTAATTTTGAGGAAATATATGTTTTAAGTTCCTTTTATGTAAATTTGACGTATAACTTGTAGATTTAAAGCTATAAAATATCATGGGCTGATTCTAGGTTACAAGTTGATTTCAAGTTATGAGTTGATTGAGGGGCCACGTGTTATATATTTCATGTTTTAGGACCGGTTGTATTCATGTTAGGATTTCCTAATCCATTCGTGTCACAGATTATATTAGTATTGACGTATTTTGTACATATGTTGAGTTTCATCAACCCAACATAAACATAACCCAGCTAACATAAATTGCCAGTAGGCTATTTTTATCATATAGGCTTGTTATTTTTTCTTGACTTCTTTTCTTGTTTCTTTTATTTATTTATTTAATTTGGAATGTGAAGATTTGAACTCTACATCATGTCATGAAATCGGGTTTAAATTTACCACTAGACTATGCCTGTAACCACATTCGTCTTATATTTTTCTTGTGAAATTAGTTTGGATATATGTGAAAATTGATAGTTCGTTTGGCATTTTGAGTTTCAATCAAAACTTTAACTTTTGGTTCCTATAATGTAAAGCTCTCAATATTACAGCATTAATAAAAAATAAGATTCAGTGTAAATTTTTCACATATTATAATAATTTTCATCAAAATTAGCTCAAATGGTTTGTTTGAACTAATACATCCAAACATCTTAGGAATGTTCTAAAGGTTGACCTCTTCGATGGGACCCATTTTTGCTGGTTCTGAGCTCTTTAATGGTCTTTTGCTGGCTTTGAGATCATTGATCGGGTGTTTGGCAAAGTGGTGGGAACTACGGTTTCCACCACAAACTCAGTTATAAACAGTATAAAGCTCTCACATGTTACAGTAACAATAAAAAAAATTGCTACAGTGTAAAGCTCTCACATGCTACAATAAATGGTTCTTACCATTGATTCCTACCACCTTTCAAACACCCCCAACTCAAACCCTCGATCCTCGTACGCACTTACATTGAAATTAATGTCATGAAAAATTGAAAAATAAGTTATCGTTTTTATAAAAAATAAGAAGTGTGAGAGTGATACGAAAGAAAATACTTTTTCTCCCGTTAATGTGTTTCTTTTATCCAAGAAGAAAGCTTTTTTGTACGTATGCGTTTGTTTCTTTCTCTTCGCTTCAATAAATAATCTCACCGTACTCTCAAACAGCCCTTCAATTGCCAGCTTGCCACCGACGTTTGTTTTGGATCGTTTCGCTGTAAAGGGTCTTTTTCTCCCCTACGGCGTAGGATGCGAACTATACATGGCCGACAGGGCCTTTAAATTTCACCGATTTTCATTTTTTAATCTTTTTATTGTAGAATTAGAGCTTAGAGCTTAACTACTTTTTTAAACACCCTATTCATGGAGCTAAACACTACTTTTAAATGCAAGACCAAACAGTGGTTCGAATTAGACTCATGAACCCACAAGCCACGAAGTGATGTTGGAAAGTTTGGTGCAAAAGTTACAGAATCCTACCTACTTTCTTAAAACACATATTAAAAGCTCCGATATATTAATGAAATTAAACGATTGAGAAAGGAAAAAAAAAGGGGTTCATAAAAGCTAGACCCTGCAAGCGTGATTTTAATTGTTTATTAAATTAATAACAAACATATGTGAAGGTAGACGTTTTATGTCTGCTTCATCACACTACTAGAAACTGTCGCTTACGCAATGTTCATTAGAAAACTGTTGTCATAAATCATGCGGTATTTTAATTCATTAAATGTTGTGCTTTAGATAATGGTTTCAAGAAAACCCTGATTTAATGTTTTCGAATAATCTAAACACTTTATTTTGTTTATAAACTCTAAAGTTTTTCTCTTAAATCTCATTTTCTTTCTTTAAGTTTTCTCTATCTCTCTCTTTCTCATCTTATAACTTTTTTTTTTGATTTTATCCTCTCAACACTAATTTTTTTCCCCAAATTCACTCACTCATCTCTTCTAAACTCCTCACTTCCTCAACCACTGTGACCAAGATTTTCATACCCATCATTGTTATTATCGCCGTTGCCACTGTTTCACCGTTATCACCTCGTTGAGCACTAAAATTTAGGTACTTCGTATTCTTTGAATTTGAGTTGTTTTTGTTCGGATTTATAGTTTTTCTCTATATTTGATTAAGTATTTTTTGTTCGTAGATTTTGTAAAGAAACTTTGTTTATGGTTTTAAAAATAAATATGTTATAACCATATTGATTACATATGACAAGAAAAATTTACAAGCTATGTTTTTTTAAAGTTATTTTTGTTAAATTAATGAGATATAAATTAAGTTTATAAAAAAAGGAGAACATTAAATTTGTGAATAATATTTGAAGAAATTATTTTTTGAGAAGACATAGTTTTCAGGATTTTTTTTTTTAAATTTCAAAGGCATAATAGATAGTTTCTTCATCTAATGTTATAAATAGTGCCCAAAGAGACATTAGATTACAGTTAAAAATCATTCTAAAGAGTAGACTATATATTATAACTTTGGATTAGATGGCGGTTTAGCTAACTATCGGCTTACCTTTAGATGATGGTTTTTAACCATCGTCTAATGATCAGTCTCTAGTAGTGTGAATCTTAACATAAATTAAATGATACTTCGTTTTAGTGTTGTAGTGTTTGTTATCAATTATGTATATCTTTCTTCATGTATGAAATTGTATCTATCATATTTACATTGTGAACCAAAATTTTGGCATTCTTAGTTAGTAGTGTTTGTGGTTCCCAATTAAGGAACAACCATAAACTTAACTCATAAATCTAATTAAGCATAAAATACGGTGAACTTTAATTATTTTTTTAAGTGATTTAAGCTAATAATTCACTTTACCTTGTTAAGCACGGCAATGACATACCATCTTGTTTTAAATTTAGGGAGAAAAAAAATAAAAAAAAGGACACACCAATCGGCTAAAAAAAAAGACGGAAGAAAGACATACTAGTCTTCTACGATCTTTTTAAGTGTTTTCTACCACTGGCCACCTTTTCAAAGGTTGTCCATTTCCTGCTGCTTTGTTCATGTGGAGATATTGCTTTGTATCACTTCTTTTAAATTACTTTTATATAAAATAAATAGAAGACAATACCTCCACTAAAGTATTACGATTCATTCTATACTTTCAGGAATGCTAAACTTATCCTTTGTGTTTGGCAGATTGCATTGAAAACTTCCCTTATGTGGTGAATGGCCAAGATGCCCTTGTTAATAATTTTTATATTTTATATTTTGCACTTTCATTTTATTTAAATATAAGGGTTGGAAGGTTAGTTTCAGTGAAAGATAGTATTGGCGTTTTGAATTGTATCCTAACCTAAACACATTAGAAAAAGTTTATGACACGCATGATAAAACATAAAAAATATGTACAACATTCTCAAAAATAAATCACACCCGACTCTACTTTTTAGCTGAAAACTACGAATCATAAGCCTCATATATATATATATATATATATATAATAGAATACAACATTTTATAAAGCTCATGCAACTTCTTTATATATATATATATAGAGAGAGAGAGAGAGAGAGAGAAAGAGGAACATAAATGAATCGTACATTAGATTCCTTAGGTACTCTAAGAGTAAATGGAGCCACATCTCGTCTATCCGTAACACTGACTCTTCTTTGGGCAATCTTGGGCATTAAAAGCTTAGAAGTTTCTCTCAGAGGCTTAGGTCTTAGAATTCAATGACATCCTGTACGTTATAAAAAATAGTGCACGTCTTGGGCATCCCAATGGTTTACTTGGAGTTAGAAGGGAAATTTTTTGTCTAAACAATTAAAGTAGGTATGAAAATGATGGCAATATTATGGTGGGCAGCATTTCGAGTTCAGCTTTTTCTTTGTATTTTCTTTCAGCCTATTGGGACAATTCCATGTGATGATGTGAAGTTGCAAGCATCGCATTTGGTGCCATCTGTGGGGTGGGGAAGCTAAACAAGTGGTGGGATAATTACTTGTCTCTTTGCACAAATGTTCTTTTTTCTCTTTGCCATTGTCATTTACATTACTTTAGAGTCATAATTTTGGCTGCACTTTCTCTAATGAAAGTAATTCTCTTTAGAGGGAAAAATGAAACTCTATGGGTCATAACACTGGCGTCTCGGTCAATATTCTTTAATTATTGTGTTATCTATATGAAACAACATGTTGTGGCTAAAGGTTGAATCAGTTATCTTTCTTTTAAGCCAACGTTATGAATCAAACTATCTTTATTCTTCTAGTTTTACATCAGTGTCCTTCCATATACTAAAACCAAAGAAATTATTTGGCGTATATGTACTGCCACTTTTTATTCATCTTGGATTGCTACAGCCATGTGGGCAAAGTTGTTTACAAATTAAGACTCGTAAACTACCGCACTGCATTGAATAATAAGAACAAAAAAAAAAAAAAAAAAAAAAATAGAGAGAAAAAATAGCCACGGCCCCTTTTGAAAATGAAGGGCAACCATCTTTCAACCTCTACACACGAACATGTTTGAGCGAGTCCAATACCTGTCATAATATCAAAAAAAGAAAAAAAAAAGTCCAGTGCCTCTTTTGCTCGTGAGTGTTGACTATTCTTCTCCCCCGTTATCATATTGAGTCCACCATCATACTCTCTCTATATAATATCTAGCCTCTCGAATAGTTTCACGTCATAATCTGAAGCACATCATTAACTAAATTTGCACAACCAGGAATGATGAGAAGATCCAATACATCCGTCTTCTCTTCAACTCTTCTCCCGACAATTCTCGTTCTCTTTTTATGTTTGTTCAATGGAGTGGCAAGCCGTGACAAAAGGGAGGCATTAGAAATCATTATTGGAGGCGGAGGCACTCCTACTGCCCCTGCTCCCTCCCCTGACAATGATTATTATGAGTGCCCTCCTCCTCCACCCGAGCCAGAATGTCCGCCACCACCACCTCCGCCATCACCGCCCCCGCCATCTCCACCACCTCCGCCGCCGCCATCTCCACCGCCGCCTCCGCCGCCATCTCCACCACCGCCGCCGCCGCCATCTCCACCGCGGCCGGCTCCGATCAGCCCACGAGTTGTGAAGGCCGCCAAAGTACTTCGGGACTTTAAAAACTTAATAGAAAAGGACCCAATGGGCGTATTAAACTCATGGAATGGCGATGATGCCTGCAAGTACAGGGGCGTCACCTGCGATAAGATCCCCGATCAAGACAGATTGAATGCCGTCGCCGGACTCGACCTCAATGGCTTCGGATTCGAGGGCAAAGGCGGGGAACTCAAACTAGAAGGCTTAATCGACAGGTTAGAGGATTTAGCCTTCTTCCACGCCAACTCCAACAACTTCACCGGCTCGGTCCCTAACATTGACACATCTAAAATCCGGTTCCTCTACGAATTCGACCTCAGCAACAACAAACTAACTGGAGAATTCCCCGACAAAGTCCTCCAAGCCACGAACCTGACTTTCCTGGACCTCCGGTTCAATCAATTCTCCGGCAAGGTCCTGCCCGGAATCTTCGGGCTCGACGTCCAAGTAATCTTCATCAACAACAACAACTTCGAGCAGAAACTCCCCGACAACCTGGGAAACACCCCAGCCCTTTATCTGACCTTCGCGAACAACAAGTTCACGGGACCGATCCCGAGCAGCATAGGCCTGGCCAGCAAGACTCTAATTGAAGTCCTCTTCCTCAACAACAAGCTCAACGGCTGCTTGCCATATGAGATTGGGTTCCTTAAAAAGACTACACTGTTCGACGCCAGCAAGAACAGAATAACAGGGCCGATCCCCCAGTCGTTCGCGTGCCTCGAAAAGATCGAGATTCTAAACCTGGCCAGTAACCTTCTTTATGGAGAAGTTCCGGAGCGGGTGTGCAAACTGCCGAGGCTGCAGAACTTGTCGTTGTCGGATAACTACTTCACGCAGGTTGGCACTCTCTGCAGGAAGCTCATCGCGAGGAAACGTCTAGACGTTCGGAACAACTGCATTCTCGATCTTCCCAACCAGAGGTCTAAGAAGGAGTGCGAGTGGTTCTTCACCAAGAATCCCAGGACTTGTTCCCAAAACAAAATGATGTATTACATTCCTTGTACGAAGACATGGGCCTATCCGGGCGGGAACGAATTATCCGGCGGACGCCGATTGTTTGATTCCCATATTGCCCATGATCATGATGATGATCAAGGTCATCAGACTTCTTCTCCGGTCTCGTATGGTGCTCTTACACCTAACGGATTGTGAAATGTGAATGCGAATGCGAATTAATTAGTCATGTCTTATATTTTTAGTTAATTATAAAGCAGTGTTGTATTCTCTTAATTATATAAATATGTGCTGGCGTCCTAAGCAGATGCCAAGTACATATAAATAAATGTAACCAATAGAATAATGCAGGACTTGCAAATTCTTCTTTTGCTTGAACTCTTCCATATTGTAGAAATAAATGAACATTGTCACACGAAATTGCATAACTTTTCTTCTATTATATCATACACCAACTCTAGCATAATGTTATTTAAAATGTTATATTTATATTTATTTTTTATCATAATTATTAAAACTTAAAACTTGTAAAGTAAATTTTTAATATTAAAATATTAAATAATTTGTATTAATAATCTTTTAACTCTTTAGTACGTAACATTTTTATCGTTTTTCTTTTAATTATGAGAAGACAACTCCTTAATTTTTAAAACCTTAACAATTGATAGATTTTGTTAATTAACCCAAAACCTAACAAAAAAATTAGGCATATACGAGTCACATAAACATTTTTGAGTAGACAATTACCAACATCCTCTTTAAACCTGAATTCTTACTAAAAATTTAAACTAAATCAAACTAAAAATTGAAAAATATAAAAAAATGATACAAAAAACATTAAAAGACAACTACTAACATCCTCTTTAGACATGAATTTTCTAATAAAAATTTAAACTAAATCAAACTAAAAATTGTAAAATATAAAAAAATTATACAAAAAGCACAAAAACAAATTCCAACACAAATAAAAAAAACCCATATTACTTTTGGGTATTACCTCCAACAATCCCCACCTCCCTCTGGCGACCACCCCCTTCGCCATCTGTCTCTCTCTCCACCATCTCTTCCTCCTCCTCCTCCTGCTTCTCCTTCTTCTTCTCAGACTAGCGCAACCTATGGCGAACCCACCACGTGATGGCGCTACCATCTCCTCCGGTGCAAGTTTGAGGTCATCGTCGTGAACCCACGCCCTTTGCTAGGCAGATCTCCCATGCCCTTTGTGGCCGCAAGTTTGAGGTCGTCCACGCCCTTCGTAGCTCTGTGGAAAGATCAAACCCACACTACCTCCGTGCTCTAAACATTTTTAATCTTTTTCTTTTTTTCTAGAATTTGTTAAACCTTTGTTCTTGATGATTCGTTCCACTCGATTTATGTTCAATGACAAGCTTAAAATTTGTGACTTTCTTCAAAATCCTATGTAGAAAATTGAGTAATTTTTCATTTTTTTTTGTTTTTGTTTTTTGTTGTTGGTTTTTTTTTTAATACTTTGTTGCTGTTATGTATTTCTGTTCAAATGGTCCTATATTTATGTTGTGAGGCTTTGAGATTTTTGCCTTTGACTTGAGATTCTTGAGGAAGTCATTTGAACATGCCTACCCAACTGCCATCAAGCCCTCCACAGACACTTTTTTTTTATTGACCAAATACGCAAGCATACGCAAGTTTTATGCAATCGTTTTTTCTCTCTTTTTAATCTGAGAGTGTTAACTGAGTTTTTTTTAGGGAGCTGAGAGCTTTTTATTTTTTATTTTTTTTTCAGTTTGTTTTTTTAATTGTAATAAAAATATAAATATGTGATTTTAGGAATCAAGTCATGTGAGGAGCATATGAGTGTTTCTGTTACATTTTTGATAGATTTCAATGAAAGGTCCTTGAATTGTCAAGAGTTCAAGAGTTCAGAGATTGTTTTGTCAAAATTTAAAAAAGAGGGACCAAAGTATTATCTATTAAAGAGTTAAGGGACTACAGTTGCAAATTACTCTAGAATATTTAAATAATAAAAATATTGTAATTATTAAAACAAAAAAGTCAATCTATCAACTAATATAAATCAAATGTCAAAATTATTATATAAAAATTTGATGACAAATTTGTCATCAAGTTTAACATATAATTAATTTAGCTTAAAAAAGTCATTGTATTGAAAAATATTTTTTACACTTAAATACTAAATTTACCATTGACACACCCAATATTGGTTAAAAATCATCATATCGTCGTACATATGACATAATAACATCACAACATCACTATTGTTAATGTAGTGAAAACGACACTTAATGCTGAAATTGGAAAATCAACGTGGATTTTTGCTGCAGTTGATGATTTTTTTTTTATATATTAATACCACATTAATAAGATGTCTTAATTTTCCAAGATATGATTGAATGTTTGAACCAATTATTAGTCCCAATTTCTCAAAACGTGCGTGCGAATTCTATTGCCACGATAAATGACTAGTGTATCAGCTGGATATCTAGAACAAGAACAATTTGGGACCATTAATGGTAGAAAATGGACAATCCACATGTTTATGAATGTGGCTTTTTTTCTATTTGTTTTTTTTTTGGTTGTTTGCAATGATGAATGCGTCCTCTCGATTTTGCTTTGTCACTCCTTTTTGTTTTCATTTGTTGGTTTTGTAAAATAATTGGTTGGTGGTTTGATTTTTGTGGACGCTGCACATGGAGTTGTGATTTTAAGAACGCGAACGAAAAGCAAAATGATCTCGTGAAGGTAGGGTCAATGATTTTGCCGCCCTCCCTCGTAGGAAATGGTCCCATTTTGTATCTGTAATATGTACACAGACACTTCTTTTAGGGTTGTAACTCTGCAAGTACGAATGGAGTCCCATAGTGATTTTTAGATAAAACAATAATAATAATAATAGCGTGGTTTAAAAAAAATAAAAATAATAAATAATAAATAAATAACTCTCCCTCCCAAGATTTTGTATAAGAGCTCGTTATTTTTCTCTTCTTTTTTTGTTAAAATGTTTTGGATTATAGTTTCAACCACATTATCACAATCTTATAGCGCGTGGTTTCAATTACAAAGTTTGCTATATTCTAAAGTTTTCATATATCACAATACACGGTTTTAATAACAAAATTTCAACTTTTTGTTTTCAAACACCACATTTATCTTACGGATGATATAGAAGACAATTTAACATATTTATCTTGTCGTTGAAATAATAGGCGGAGAAGGATTTGGGGTCCAATTCTTAGCTGGAATAAATTTAAGAAATAAGAAACGACGAAAATTTTTATTTTTTGGATTCTTTTTCTAACTGGGCCACCAAGTAGGATTAGACATTTTTTTAATAAACTTTTTGTAGTGTTGTGTTCTGAAATTGAAATCTAGATATTCCTACGACTATTCAAATCTGAAAAGGACGATATATTAGTATCCACTAGATCCAAGAAAAAGACAATATCATCCATCATATAATTTATAACTTGTTAATCCATATTTTCGGCCCCATGAAGTTAACAATTACTTGATCTGTAGGGCGTTATTCTTAGGTTGATATCCAGCACATATCCTCAAACAAAGTCGTCATGGGTGGCTGCAAACCCAGAGCTTTCAATTCTCTCTTGTACTCTCACAACACAATTCACACCAAATGGCGAACTCCGGTAGGGCATTTAAAAGAGTGGTTTGAATTTTAAAATTCAAACCGTAAATAGTGTTTTTATGCGTGTAGAACAAAAGTATAATATAATGTAAAGCTTTCACTTGTTATAATATCTGGTTCAAAATTTAGAGTTAGAACTCTTCTTCTAAATACTCTTGTAAATATAAATTATGATTTTGGTGACTGTCGAGGGTTATGGTTCCCCAACCAGAGTCGGGCGGGTCCTTCAAACGTATTGCTGGAGAGGTTGCTCAGGGAGCTTCTATGTGGATTTGCCTCCTGCGGGGGGAGCGCATCTCCCAAGAGTCGAACCTTTGATTTACTCGTATAACAAAGTTTTAAGTTATCCCAAGTACCAATCCAACTAGATAGCTGGATTAGTACCTAGGAAGCAACCTAAGGCTGGTCATAGGTTTGAACCCGGGAAACGCACTCCCCCGTGGGAGGCAAATCCGCATACCGAGATAACAACCCTTAATTTTACAATACCTTTATAGAGAATAGCTAGCCTAAAAAGGTTAATTCAGGCAGCAAGATCAAAGCAATTAATTAGCAGTTGTGCTTAAAGAAGTAGACTTGACACTGTGTTGCTCTTTCCAGGCGTTTACAAATTGTGAAGCTTGGATTTTTGTTTTCATGAAATTTAAGAGTTTTTGGTAGAAATGAAATTTAAGGTTTTTATTCAAAATCTCACACAACAAATTAAAGTACCGTTAACAAATCAGGTATAACCATTCTTGAGAAATAGTGATGGAGTTGAAAATTTTTGTTAGCAGAGACTAATAGTTAAAACAAAAATTTAACGGTACATTTTAAATTTTTAGTTTTTAATGGGGTATATATGTACATTAATATAATTCAGTACATATTTATTTACTTTTTTTTTGGTAGAATTTTGAAGATAAATACTTTGAGTGGGGTCTTACGCTTGCACTGGACCTTATTTAGCTCCGTGAGTGCATAGAAACAAAAAGTGGAGCTACAAGGCCAAATACACAAAGTATGGCACAGCCATGCCACTAGATATTTAATTTGAAACTGTCTGCAATTTCATTTTATTATAAAACTCTCAAAACCATATGTATGTAATGAAACTATTACCCCCTACCTCTACCACCATATGATAAGAAAAAAATTATATACTAATAAAAAAAAAAAGGAATATAAGACATTCTAATCAAAATAATGATATTTTTCAGAGAAAAAAAATCAAAATAATGATATTGTTTAATATCATTATACAGATTTTTAAATGTGTGATTTTCTTATATAAAAAGTCCAAAATTGTCACTATCATTTTTCAATCATTATCATAATGACAAAAAAATTACTATAATGAAATGACCTACAGAATCAACCTGTTGTGGTGCAAAACAATTTTTATAATAAATAGCAAATAATTTTGATTATGATAGCAGCACATTTAGTTTAAAAGGTCTTCAGACCTCAATAAAAAGACATCTTCGTAGAAATAAATAATGACATAAAATAATTTTTTAAATTAGCAAAAAAATTTATTAAAAAGAAAAGAAAAGAAAAGGTTTCTACAATTTAAAAGTCTATGCAAAATATAGAAAATCCATATCAAAGCAAATAAAAGGAAAATTAAGCAACCTATAAGAAAACATCTTAAAGTTTTTCCCATTTTAAGACCCTCCTTCTATGAGCTCTAAGAATATATGCTGAATTTCCTTCTCCAAATTATTGGTCAATTTCTTTCTCAAACTTTCAAGAGTATAGCCTTTGTGAGTTGCAAAACAAATTATCTTAACGACCATATCGACAAAATAAATTTCAGCAAAGAGAGGATGAAAGCGAATAAAAAAAATTAGAAAACATGCACTTTATTGCATTAATATTGATGCAAAAAATAAAGGAAATAAATTAATCAACTAAATTTTAAAAAATAAAATCTATTAAACAAAATAAACATGCTATTATGATTAACGTGATAGAGACGACGTCCAAGATACCCTACCCAATTGAACCGATGCACCATAGCTTGTCAGAGATCAAAGACGCTCGTCGCCACCGCCATGGGTGAGCTCAACTTTGCCATTTACGGCGATGTTGGACCAAATTGAGGGCATAACTATGTTTAGAGAATCATGAGGATTGTTTTGCCCCTCTCAATTTTGTGGGAGCATCGTTGTTTGATGGAGAACAAGGGGCACCGTTGTGTACCACTGCGAGCACTACATGACCACCGTTTTATGCGATGTTGAGGAGCCCCATCATAAGGGAAACATTTAGAGAGCCACGGGAAACAAAACCCCTAGCTCAATTTCACGATCCCATCGTCAGAGAACTACCACCTGAGCCGCCTTGTAAGCTGAAATTTTTGAGTAAGATCCATGTCGATCAAAGCCAAATTGAGTAAAATTGAGCACACCATCATACTTAGCAGGCCAAAAATAGGGGGAGCCAAAGTTGTAGCTTGGTTCGATGACGCGAGCCACCACACACACCGCTGCCTATGGCTGGGCTCTGGTGGACCTCAGTTCTAGTGCTTCAGACCTCCAATCAATGATTCGAGACCACCTCATGACTTGTTTCAATGACTCGAGCAAGATGATGTCCTCCGTTTGAGCTAATTCTACTTCATTGAAAATCATCTGGTAACAACTGTACGCAAATTGAGGTGACTTGGATTGCAATAACGGAGTCTAAAATGATATTTCTAACAATTATAAATCTTCATGAAGCTTTCCTAGCCATCCATGGTTGCTCAAGGACCATTGTCAAAGATGCTTCGTAGACTATAGATACAACAAGATATAACTGGACCCGCTCAACTTGGAATCTAGGTAAGTAGAAATCTCGCCCATAGTATAAACAATTTTTTAAGTAAATTGTTTTATACATTTCCAAAAAATTTATGAAAATGCATGATCAGTGATTTGTCACACTATGTTATGTTATGATGTATTGTTAGGTTATGACATTATGATTTATTATGTTTATGTCATGCCATGTCATGTTATGTTTTGATTATGTCATGAGCAATATGTGATGTATGCAATATTTAAATAATATTGTTTAGTCACCTTCAAGTTAAGCATGATTACGATTTATGATTTATGATTTATGTAAATGTGATGCTATGTAGTAACCTGCCGTACTGCATACACATAATAAAATAAGTGAAATTTATAAGACAAATTAAGGGTGCCATATCAATCTCCCAACCTATAGGGAGGCTTCAATATGGTTTATGATTTTGGTGTTGTTAGGGACCTTGCGAATGACTTCTCGAAGATCACATGTAACCGGTATGATCACCCGGGCCCAGTTAGTAAGACAAGTTATAGCTTATATAATCAAGCATAAAACAAGTTAATAAGCAAGTATAAAATATTTATGCATTTTTATTAAAATGATTTTTAATTATCTTTTGCGAGTCTAATTTCGTATTTGCTAAATGAAAGTTCATTTAAATATGTTCATGCTGTAGATAAGAAACCTATCAATGACACTTCATTGGCAATGGTGAGTGGCGGGCAAAAGGTCATGCTAATGGATACTGCTCACACAAATGTAACATTTTTGCATTTTTAGTTTACAAAATTATGGACGTTTTTATTTTACAAAATTATGTATGTATAAGTAAACGAATTTACTTAATTATATCTTAAAAATTGAGGTTGTAATCATATAACCTTAATAGGGAATTATAAGTTTTTTTTTTTAAATGTTGCATTAGAAAATGTGATAAATAACTGAAAACTTTCAAGTAAGGAAATCATAAGATTATTTAGAATTTAAAATGTTTATAGGAGTTTTACGTTAAATTAAGAAAAGATTTTTAATGAATATGTTCTATAAATTTATTATTATGAAAGTTTAAATGAATATGTATTAATAAATTAGTATGTTAGACTTAAAAGAATAAGTAATGAGAAATTATTATTATGTCAAGTTTAAAAGTTAAGTTTTAAGAAATCAATATGTTAGCTTTAAGATAATAAATTATAAAAGAATATAAAGAAAATTTTAAGAAGGATTTAAAAAGCAATTAAATTAGAAATTCATAAAGATATTTAAGGTAGCAATGTGTTTTGAAAAATTTTCATTTAAATTAAGGAATGTTTAAAAGGAAATAGTTTCTCAATAATTATCTTTATGTTCAAAAGAAAAGTTTTAAGGACTTATTAGTATTATGTTTCAAGAAATTAATGTATGAAGTATGTAAAGAATTAAGTTTTTAGAAACTATGATTATATTGAAACGTAATAATTATTATTACATTATGATCATGTTTAAGAAATTAATATTGTTAGATTTATGGAATTAAGTTTGGGGAAACAATTATTACTTCTTTTAAGGTTATATATTAAGGATTCAATATCAAGATTTCATTTTAGGAAAAAAAATTTATTCCGCAAATTTAAGTACTTTATGTTAATGCATGTTAAGATTAAGATTATGTAGTTAAGTAACGGTCCTATAAATAGGGTTGTTACAGATACAATATTTCATATATCTGTGTTGGTTCCTTATCATTATACGTACACTGCATTGTGTACCCTTTTTTGTGTGTCTTTTTATACTGTATTCTATTAACTGATAGATTGTAGACACAAAACTCTTTTTTAGTTTATTTGACTGACAACTAACAATTTTTATATTGTTTTGGATTATGGCATGATTTTATACTTTAAATAACATATTTACCCTTTATTAAGTTATATCACAAAATTAAAATTAATGTGATATTAATTTCACCGTAAGAGTATTCCACAAATTTTTGAGTATTTAAACTCACAAGATTTATATATTTAAAATACTCCGAATCGTACAAAATTTATAAGCATAATATGTAATAATATTATCCGTAAATAATTTACATTTTATTGTATTTTACAAAATGTGATTTATTGGGAAAAATTCATTAATTAAATCCAAATTAACTCTAAAATTAAATTAATAAATTTTCTCAAGCATTACAGCATTATTATATGATGAAAATTGAAAATCGTAGAGTGGTTATCTGATGCTTTTGCCACAACAATGTCAGGAAAAAACCAAAGGTTATTCTTGTTGAACAAGATGCAACAATAGCTAAAGCATTAGCTTGCCAATGGCCAGAGACATGTCATCATTTATGCATTTGGATATGTATCAAAATGCAGCAAAAAGACTCAGCGACGTATTTGAGCATATTCGGGATTTTGCTGCAGAGTTTAATCATTTCATATATAATTATAAAGATGAGAGTGAATTTTTGGAAACTTGGGAGCAAATGCTTATGTTCTTAAAGAAACTGATTGGTTGAAATGATTGTTTGATTTGAGAGAGAAACGGATTTTAGTCTATGAAAGAGAGATCTTTTGTGTAGACATGACTATTACACAGAAGAGTAAGAGTATAAATAAGTTCATAAAAGGATACATGTTAGTTCTAAACATGATATACGAAGATTTTTTGAACAATTCGAAAGAGTAGTTGAGGATCTTCGTTATGAAGAGTTGAAGGCTGATTCTAAAGCATCTTAAAGTGTTTTATCAGTGTCATTTCCAATTGATATTTTAAAGGATACTGCAAAGAGATATATCTCGACTGTGTTTAAGTTGTTTCAGATAGACGCAGGCAAAGCCTATGATTGTGAGATGCATGTTTGTTGTGAGATTGGGACATTGACAAAGTGTAAAGTTATATCCCATGGAAAGAATCTTCATCACAATGTTGAGCATGATGCACCCTTCGGTACGATAATATGTTCTTGCAAGAAATTTGAGATTATAGGAATTCGCATGCACTTAAAGTTCTTTAATCCAAGAATGTAACTAAAATTTCAACTCAATATGTTTTGAAGTGATGGACCATGGAAAAAAAATGAAGACCCTAAAAACAGGTGTAAAGAATAGTCACAAAGAATTAAGGAGATTGCTAACTTAGTTTCAAGCAAAGGCATCAAAGACTGAAGCAGCTTATAAAATTATTATATTAATAAAACTATGGAAGACATCAAAGCTTACTTAATGGGAAGAGAGATTCAGATGCCCAGTTTGAACAATTTGCATGTAGTTGAGGAGAATAGTATCTCTATGATAGAAGGAAACAAAATTGAAGGAATTGAAATAAAGGAAAGAACCCACGGTAGATCTAATAGGCGAAAAGGAGCTCTTAAGAAGGCAGCAACACATGATAAATTCATAATTTTTATTTTGAATAATTACTTCATCTCAACCAAGTATACTTTATAATTTATTAAAATAATAATTTATTTGACAATTACATTAAGTCTACATGATAAACTGATATTTGTTTTTGCTATATACTGATAGTTTTTAGTTTCATATCACGCAGACATATCTAGTTAGACCACTTCAAACAAGCAATAACGGATTTGGACTTATTGGCAACCAAGATAAGTCTTTTGGATCTATTTAAACATTGTACTTTCTTACTTTAAACATTTTAGAAAATAGGGTCTTGCACATGCCCTAGTAGAACAAGCTTCATTTGGTTAAATTTTCTTTTAGTTAAAATGTCATTCGTTGCAGGAGATTAATCAAATTGTAACTACACAAGAAAAGGAGTTAAAGGAGTATGTCATTGCTTTCTTTTTTAGTTTAGCTTATATTTTATTATGCCTAGTATGATAGACACACTTTTAGTATACACTGATCTTTAGATGACGGTTAAAAGCCATCATAACATATGATTTAATTTTCATGATGGTTAAAATCTATCTAGACTCAATTTATTTACATTAGATGATAGTTTCTGTGGAAAAGTGTCACCTAATGCGTATGTGAACACCATAAAGACACATTAGATGATGGATTTATGCAGAAATATGATACTTTTAACGATAGTTTTTATAGAAACTGTTATTAAAAGCCTTTAAAAAGTAAAAAAAAAGATTAATTACAAAAATTTTTCTCAAACTATAACCCTTATAATACTTTGTCCATGAATTGTAAAACGTAACATCCGTTCCCCCTAAAGCATGGACAGTTAACAAAAATAGTCATTCTGTTTGAATTTTAACATAGAACTGACAAATAATTGTAAATTAGGGGTATTGTGGTAATATTCTTATAAAAATAACCACAAAAATTAGGAGTATAATAAAATAGTCTTTATTGATGATTAAAAACTAAAAGTCAATTAAGATCATAATACTATCTAGATCCCTCTTTTTTTTTTTTCGATATATCAAAATTTTTTAAAATTTTATTATTTTTTTCACACCCAAAAAGCATTTTAAAATTTTAAAAGTTATATATTCAATTAAAATTTAGTGGTTTAATGCATGCTACGATCAACAAATCCATTAACGTTATAGATGGAATAGGACAGAGGGGATATTTTAGTTTTCTATAAAAAGAGACGAATTTAAAAAAATAATAATCCAATCTTTGATTTATATTTTTTTAAAATAAAAAAAAGTTATGCGTGCAAGTGAGAAACAAATTACTTATCCAAATAATACTTAAGAAGATTCCTAAAATAAATACTTATTGTTTGTTACAACCGTTGGATATTTATTTCAAATAACTAATATAACAATAATTATTGAAAATACACTCATATATATATATATACGTGTGTGTATATATATATATGTTTTTGGATATTTATATATAATTATATTTTACCACTAAGTTATTTTTTATTTACTTAGCATAATCAATGTGGTAATTTTATAAAACTTTTTCTCCACTATATCTTTTCAATACCAAATTAACAAGGAGGAGTTATTTAATAGGCCGGACGTCATCTCACTTACCTGGTACACCCAATCAACAAAATTGTTGCGTTTGTACACTTTATGTCAGCTTTCTGCAATCATGCTTATCTTTCTTAACGTGTATTGTTTTAATTGCTGAGCCAACACTATCACAATTACTTTACCTAAATCCTTTATTTTAATCTTTGAACTTTAAATAATTTTATTTTTAATTAAAAAATATTATTTTTATACATTTCATTTACTGGGTCAGTCTCGCTTGCTATTAAACTTGTAGTTTTCTTTTTTCGATTGGCTTTCGGCCGGTTATCAACGCTACCCCATGAGCATAAACACGGTCTTATCTAACACTTTCCCATGCTGGGAACACTCAAGAGCCAAGTAACTGCACTACTACACGTACAAATATTTATATGCATATATATATATATATATATATATATATATAAGATTTGAACGAAGGAAAAAAAAAGTTAATTGCTAACAGAAGGAGTTAATTGATTGTAGTTTTGGTAACATCATTCCTAAATATTCCCTTTACGGTTAATTGATTGTAGAACTGGCAGAAGTCCATGTTGTTAATCCAAAATCACATAATTGCATATAAAATTAAAAATTCTCGTCAACAATATGAGATCTCGACACAGACATGGATTGTCAAAAAAAAAAAAAAAAGGGTTAATGATTGTCTAATCTTATTGCCTTGGACGTTTTGTTCGAAGAAGAAGAAATTGTGCAAAATAATATTTTAAAATTGAAAATAAAATTATTCACAGTTACGAGATTAAAATGAAGGGTTTGAAGTAAAAGTAATTATGATAGTCTTGACTCACCAGTTAATGCAATAAATATTAGCAAAGAAAAATATAATCGCAAAAAGTTGACATAACAAAGTATATAAATGCAATAATTTTATTAGACGGGCGTACCATGTAAACAAAATGACGTAGTATACGCGGTTTATTGAATAATTTCTCATTAACAAGATAGAGGATATCCTAAAAAACTTCAAAAAACTTAAACAATTCATCTTTCTTTTACATTCCTCTTCACTTTTATGGTGTGTTTATTTATGTATGATCAAAGGGGGCATGAATTAGAGTGAGTATAATTCACATTGTTGGGTACTAGGCGTGGTTAATATTTATTATATAGTTACCCAACATAAATAGTTTTGATTATATTGTACTTATGATTTAATGATAAGTTACTTTTCCGGTTTTAGTGATTGTAAGTTGTAACTTGTATTTATATTTATCTAAAAAAAATGTAATTATATAGAGTCTATTATGTGACACTCGAGAATTTCTAATATATTAAAATGCAAGAAGTTGAGGATTTCGTTAAGACAAAAATATATTTTAAGAAAAATATTGTATAATAATATGAAAAATTATAAAGTATTAGAATAATACAGTGTAAGAAAATACACTGATAAAGTTATATAGTATGAAAATTACACTGTAAAAGTAATGCAGTGCAGGAATTGGACTATTTAAGATTAAGCAGTACAGAAATTGGACTATTTAAAGTTAATGCAGTACGGGAAAAATATTGTTTAAAGGACATGAATGAATAACGAATGCTGTGTAAGCTCATAATAGTATAGAGAATACACCGGTAGTATAAGAAAAATAATGTTAGTATAATTTTAGACTATATAAAGTTAAGCAGTATAGGAATTACATTAAGTGATGGATGTAAATAACTATAGGATGTTATGGAACCTCATGAATTGTAAAGGAATGAATACCAGTAGTATAGAAAAAATACTATCAGTATAAACTTGGACTGTGTAAAAAATCTTTATGGGACCCACCATGGGACACCAAAATGAATGAAAACTTGCCACCAAACCCCCTTAGGTGGCCCAATTACATAATGCTAAGGTTGCTCCAACTTTTTTTTAGCATAAAAAATTTCAAGTGATGACTCATGATGATGAGTCATCAAATTGGTAAAAAAAAAATCAAGTTGTATTTATCATTAGTTTCATGAAATAAAAACCAAGAAAATGTTCATTTTCCTTCCCAAGAGAAACCATCCCTCCGATGGAAGTCCCTCAAGAAATTTTGATTATTTCAAACCTCCAAATCATGTTTGAAGCAAGATCAAAGGTTATAATTCAAGTTTTGGCACTTTTGGAGGTAAAATCCCAAATTTTCTTCTTGGATTTTGGTGATTTTCTTCAAACTTTAGAGGGGTTTTGATGGGGTTTTGTCATGGTTTTTGTGGAAAGGACATGACAAAGTTTTGAGCTTAGCAAAGGAGGATCAAAAAGCTTAGTAAAGTCTAGGTAAATTTCTAAACTCTATAATTGAAAGTTTCTGTTATAAATATACATGCCAAGTGTTTGATGTATGTTTTGGTCTATGGCATGCAAGATGGACATTAGGGCATTATTGGTTTATGCTTTATGATGATGGAGATGATGATAGAAAGAAAGAAATAAATTTGTGGTTAAAAGTGAAAAATTGTTAAACTTTGTAAAGTTTAATTAGTTTCAAAGGAATGGGGTCTTGAGGGCCATAGAGGCCAATTTATGTTCCAAATATGGTATAGGAACTACTAAAACAATGAGGGAAATAACTTTTGTGAACATTTGTAAAATTCTAAAATGACTAAATTGTAGAGTTTTGTAAAAATTCTACAGATTTAAAAATCAACCAAAAAGTCTACCTTAACATTGGAATTTAAGGAAAGTTAAAACACAAAAATTGTAGAACTCATCAAAATTGTTAAGAGAACATAGACAGTTTGTTAAAATTCTGCTCGGTTCAAGAGTTATGAATTCTATGAAATTTTGAGCACAAAATTTCACAAAATGGAAACATTATGAAGAGTTTTGAATTCGACCATGGTGCTTTTCTAAGTTTTATTCCTTGTGAAAAAATGGATGTTTTGGTACAAAATGGTTGTTTTTGGTCTCGGGGGCAAAAATGTCAAGATTTTTGTATTTCGGACCAAAATCATAAAATTATGTGAAACTAGGTTTTCACCAAGGAACGCTAGGTTTCTACATTGGTGTAGGCAATAAAAAACCATAGGGTTTATGTTTTTAAAGATTAAGAGTTTAATCAAGTAAAGGATGAAAGAAAAGAACGTTAAGGACAAGAATGTTAAGATTTTCACATTACAGGTCAAAACTCTAAAGCTTTGAAAAAATAGATTTAATTGAAAGGAAAACCATTGTTTTGATTTTTTGTAATATTATGAAACATAAAGAAATGAAAGTTATGTTTTAATAGGTTCCAAAAGTTTTTTAAGACTTGATTAGGGCAAAACGATCATTTTATAAAAAATGGGCCAAAACGGACCCGAAACACCGATGTTGGAAAACACTCCTTAGTATGAATTTTTTCATAACATGAAAGAAATCAGAGGAAAGTGAAGCAAAAAGTTTAATAAGTTACGAAGTTGATGAAAAACCCAATAAGGGTAAAATTGTTATTTTTAAGAAAACAGCTAAAATGGAGTCGAACACTCCAAACTAGCAAAACGTTCTTACATGAAAAATGTTTTGTAATATATTAAGTAATAAACCATCACATGAGACGAGAAATATAATAAGAGATGGTCAAGAAAAAGAAATGGTAACCTAGTGGGCTATAAAGTCAAGTAAAGAAAAAGGTAACCTGATGGGTTACAGAGTTAAGTAAAAAGAGTGATAACCCAATGGGTTATGGAGTTAAGAAAAGGGAAACATAACCCTGGTGGGTTAGAAAGCAAAGTAAAAGAAAGTAAACCGATAGTATACAAGTTATGTAAAAAGGAAATGAATGATTAATGTTTAAGTTATGCTATCAATCAAGTAGATTGATAATAAGAAAAGTTAGCAAATAATCTGTTGTCATATGATCAGGACACAGAAGCCGACTAATGAAAGGAAAAGAAAGAAAACGGGAA
This sequence comes from Artocarpus hirsutus, assembly GCA_946598075.1. Classification (NCBI taxonomy): domain Eukaryota; kingdom Viridiplantae; phylum Streptophyta; class Magnoliopsida; order Rosales; family Moraceae; genus Artocarpus; species Artocarpus hirsutus. The sequence continues at coordinate 36,409 of CAMOHE010046346.1, read as the reverse complement.
TGTTAAAGCTATAGACATGTAAGTTCAAACCTCACCTACAGCATGAAGTAAATAATTTTTAAATGCTTATATATATGTTTGCAAATGTGTTTGCAATTGTCATGTAAGCTGTTTTTAAAGTATGTTTGCATTTGTTATGCAAAAGGTTTTAAAGTTTAAATCAAGATTTACAATTTACTTGCAACGATTATGTTTAAAGCATGACTGCATTTAATATGCAAAAAGTTTTTAAAGATCAAGTAAACGTTTGCAATGTATTTGCAATAATTATGTTTAAAGTATGTTAGCGTTGTGTTAATGCATAAAGTTTTACAGTTTAAGTCAAAAGTTTTATATTGCATTTTTTATGTAATAAGTTTTAGAGTACAAGTTATGATTTGTAAATGTATTTGCATATGATGTGTTGGTATTTGATATGCTCACTAAAGTTAAAAAGAAGGTAAAATAAAGATAAAAAAAAAGTATCGTATCAGCCTCCTTAATGTGAGGTACATTAGCAAAGTTAAAGTTATGACCTCTTTAATGTGAGATACACAAGTAAAGTTAATGTTATGACCTCGGTGTTTGATGGTCTCAAGTCTTCGAGAGAAACATCATATTTATGATCTCATGATTAATGATTTTAGTACGAACACCAAAGTTTATAAGATAATAAAAGTTAGGAACAAAGATTAAAAGTTAAAGTAAGAAATAAATGTTCATAAGATGCTCATAATTGAACGTTTATAATTGAGCATAAATGGCATCATGTATTTTGATTTTGCTTGTATTCATTGTTATGAAATGTTTATGTGTTATGTTTATGAAAAACATTCTAAGGAATGTTACGTTAAATGTTTATGAAAAACATTTTTATATTTACAAAAAAAGGTTTATGAAGGATGTTTTAAGAAAAAACGTTTAAGAAAGTTTTTATGAAAAACATATAAGTAAAAAGTTTTCATGAGAAAAGCTTATAAAGCCTATTTTAATAAATTGTGAGTTTATATTTGAACTTGCTAAATGAAAGCTTATTACAAGTTTCTTCATGCTGTAGGTAGTCCTATGGATTACCAATATGACCTATTTGAAGAGCTCGGTGCTGCAGATGACATATGCGAAGATTTAGTTATGGATATCACTACAGTACATTTCCACTGCTGAAAGAAAATGTTTTCCCACTATTTGATATAGTGTTTTCAAAGTTTTAAAAAATGTTTTTAAAAGTTTTAAGATATATTTTCCAAAATGTTTTATATATTTATAAAATTAAGTTTTAAGCTATGATTCAGTTATTGTTTCTTATTGAGTTTTTAAGAAACGATTCGAAATAGTTTTAAAGCCAAGTGTTGAGCAATGTCTCAACTTATTGCAACAGAATTCACAAAAGCTTTTTAGAATGTTTTAAAAGATGTTATGAAAGAAAAATTTATTACTAAGTTAGTAAGATTAATGTTTAATGAAATGATGTTTAAAAAAGTTAAGCGACAGCCCGAATAAGCAGGGTGTCACACATTCCTAATACTTCTTCCTAGTCAATTATCTCCTTTTCGTTCCTAGTTCGTAGATGTAAGCATCTTAATGAACCACATTAAATCTCTTTCTTCCTCTCTTTTAAATTTTATTTTTCCTGTTTAGTTTTATGTACTGGGTAGGATTTAAAATAAAAATAGGTTGTTTACTAAAACTCCAACTCCCATTAGTTCATCTACTAAATCCATTATCAGAAGGAATTGTTGTTACATTAGTACCATATATTGTATTCTTAGATTAAATTTTGTGTTTTCAATTTAAAAGATAAATTGTACACATTGTATCAGTTTTAGTTATTCTTAAAATAATTATTATAATATTAGAATACCAAAAATAGTATATGTAAATTATATAATCTTTTAAAAACAACAAATTGTATATTTATTATTATAATAAAGTTAATGATATCTCAGTTAATTATTTTAACATTGCGTAGATAAAATAATAAAAATAGGCCTAGTTATATTTTTTGTATTTTTGTCCAAAGAGGAGATATTAGATCATAAACAAAGCCATCTACAGGTGAAGGTAAACGACCGTCTACCTAACCTTTTAATTTTATATTTTGTACACAAAATTTTATAAAATTTATATTTTACCTTCCTAAAATTAAATTTTTCCTAGCTAAAATTTTAGATCTTTTCATTTTTCAAACCTTATTAGTTAAGTCACATTCTTGCCTCTTTTAAATAGTTTTTCTGGTCTGACCCGCATGAGATTTCAAAACCTATTTTTAATCCTAAGCTTATGTGGGCCCACCAATCCTACTTTGGTTTCAGGATAAAAAAGAATAAAAATAAATATAGGTGAACTCCTATTATCCACTCCCGTTCTTCACTCCTCCTTCTCAACCTCATAAGTATGTATGTCATCGCTATAATAGTCTTTTCTCTTCCTTCATCTACAAATTAGGCAAACTATAAAAGAATCACATGGTGGCAAAAACTCTAAAACTCACAAGAATGCTCTTATCGTTACAGCCTCTAATTAACATTGTAAATGAGTAGACAACAGCATGCGCATTATCATCCGCAGCCATGATCCCCAGCTTAGTCAAGTCCTTGACAGCCTCCTTATAAATTCAATCTAACCACGTACCGATTGAAAATTAGACTCTAATCTTATTTCATTTGTGGCTTCTAGATCGTGAATTAGCTTGGAAATTAATTCCCATGAGATCATATATGCTGATCGCTGCACATTATTGTCTCCAAAAGGGTTAGCCCTCCACCACTTGTTGGTTTGCACACCCCTTTTTATTTAATAAAGAGTTTTCCATTACCTTTTCAAGTGTGAATAACCCCTCCCAACTTTATCCAAAAACTCTAGAGCCGAAAGCTAGATATTGGTTGGAGACCATCATTCACTCCTCGTTTCATCATTAATATGTGGATGAGAACTATGAACAAATATTAGCACTTCTCTAAGTGCAAGTCACCTTAGCCTCTTTCTAGGCTTTACGACTTTTAAGTGCGCGAGATTGACCTTCTTTTCAAGCTTTACAATATTAATGAGCAGTACGTTGTTGATGCTCACATATTATAATGTATATATTGACGAGCAATACGTTGTTGGTGCTCATATATTATATACACAAACATATATGGAAGAAAGAAAATCCCACCTTGGCAAAGCATTTAGCGCATTATCAAGCATATTATAGAAATATTAATTTCCACAAAAAACTTAACGTCAACACCTAGAAACGTTGGGTCAATCAATTTTTCTTTATCATGTAACAAGTTCTTGAGTAAGTAAGCTGTTACATTCAACCAAAAAAACACTTGTTAATAAGTAGGAATCGGTAATTATCTTATTGGCAAGATCAAAAGTACAGGAAGAATTTATCCCAAACAAAGTAATAAAATATGTATACTATTCGCACACGCGCACGTACTTTCTGTTTTCAATCCACTAAAATGAGGAGCATGTGCACTTGACGCAAATGAGAATACTACACAACCACCTCAACCATTGTATAACACTAGTGAATATTGTCCTTCAACTTTGATCATCTTCTCTCTCTCTCATCTCAAATGGGAATTAGCACCTCTCGGACAATGATCAGACGTTTAGTCCAAACCGCCTTCTTCTTTTCCCTTCTAATTTCTTCCCCTAATTGCGTAGTAATTTGCATTGACATTGATCTAGGCCCAATTGCACCATCACTTCCACTAGTCCCCGACCGCCTAAAATTCTTAGACCAAGGACTAGCCATTGTCTACCCAATAATCCAAACCTTCAAGAGCATTATAACCTCGGACTGTAGGAATAAAATTTACTGATGAAAACTATCATCAAATCCCAAGACTCATGTTAATTCATCAAGAATTATAACGGAAGCATACCTGAATCTATTAGAACGGTTGAATTCTCGGTTCTTGATCTTCTGAGTCAAGAATGTATAATTTCTATGAGAGGAAGTTTTCTCTCTGTCTTTTACGTGATGGGATGAGAAAAGATACGTAACATGCCCTCTGACTCAGAGACCACAACCATTTATAATATTTTTAACTTTTTCTTATTTCTATTTTGGCCCATCATAAAAATAGAAATTAGACTTTAAGTCTCTACACATAATTTTATGCCCACACTTTATGAGATGCTTTAAAACCTAAAACTTTACACTTTATTAGATCACTTTAATTAGGCCAATTTTATCTGATAGCATTAATACACATTTATTTAATATATTAGCCCATATATTATTGGAATTAATTTCAACAATCTCCCACTTGGGCTATGTATGAAACTTTGTAAATACGAATTATACCTTATGAGCTTATGAATTGTACTATTATTATCAAAAGCATCTCCAATCAATCTGGTCCATCAATCATATAAATATAGGATGAAAGCGGTCTTTGTTACATTCAACGTAACTAAACCCATCAATGGTTACGTATATTAATAAAACGAACAACATGGATCAAGTGTGGATGTATAGCAAGGAAATTTTATGCAATGTGATCTTAATATGCTTATTTCCTATTGGTCCAACTTTATTCTTTAGTGAGATCAAATCAAACATATTCAAAGTGAAAATAAACTGTAAACTTTATTTCTGAAGAAAATAACCATAAATTATCCAAAAAATGACCATAAAATGTGTCTATAACTGAAAAGCATCCAAAATACAAACTCCTACTAAAATAACATATCCTCAAGAGATACAACACCCATTTGAGCGGTGTGCTCATGAAAGATCTTGGGTGGTACTCCTTTTGTAAGCGGATCTATAACCATAGAGTTTGTTCCAATATGCTTTAGAGATACCTGACCACTCTGTACTGTTTCTTTAACAATGAGGAACTTAATGTCTATATGCTTCGACTTTGTTGAGCTCCTGTTGTTCTTGGAATATAGCACTGTTGACTTATTATCACAAAATATCTTAAGTGGTCTTTCAATTCCATCCACAATTTGCGGCCCAGTGACAAAATTTCATAGCCATATCCCATGGTTGGATACCTAATAACATGCTATAAACTTTGCTGCCATGGTGGAGGAAGCTATTAGTGTCTGCTTAGCACTTTTCCAAGAAATAGCTCCTCCAGCAAGTAGGAAGATATAGCCTGATGTGGATCTTCGATTGTCTTGGCACCCAGCAAAATCAGAATCTGAATACCTAATGATCTCCAATTGATCCAATCTTCTATATGTGAGCATGTAATCCTTCGTTCTTTGTAAATACCGCATGACTCGTTTGGCTACTTTCCAATGATCGATCCCTGGATTACTTAAGCATCTACCCAACATCCTTGTAATGTACGCAATATCTAGACGCGTACAAATCTGAGCATACATTAGACTCCCTACTGCTGACGAGTAAGAAATCTTATGCATTTCCTTAATCTCAAAATCATTCTTAGGGTACTAATTGAGACTAAACCTGTCTCCCTTAGCAACAAGGGTGTCACCAGGTTTACAATCCTGCACGCCAAATTTGTTAAGTACTTTCTCGATATAGCTCTTTTGTGATAATCCAAGTATACCCCGAGAGCGATATCGATGTATCTGTATCCTTAATACAAAAAAGGCATCCCTAAGATCCTTCATCTCAAATTTCTTTGATAGAAATCTCTTGGTTTCGTACAATAAGCCTACATCGTTGCTGGCAACTAAAATGTCATCGACATATAAAACCAAGAAAATATACTTACACCCACTGAACTTATGGTATATACAATCATCAACCATATTCATCTCAAAACCAAATGAGATGATAACCTAATGAAATTTGTAATACAGCTGATGAGACGCATGCTTAAGCCCATAGATGGATTTTTTTAATTTGCAAACCATCTTCTTTGCATCTCCTGACACAAAGTTTTCTAGTTGCACTATATAAATTGTCTCATCAATGTTGCCATTAAGAAATGCAGTCTTAACATCCATCTGGTAAAGCTCAAGATCAAAATGTGCCACCAATACCATTATAGTCCTAAAAGAGTCTTTCGAAGAAACCGGAGAGAAAGTCTCTTTATAATCGATGCCTTCTTTTTGAGTAAAGCCCTTTGCAACAAGACGAGCCTTATATATCTCTGTAAAGCCCTTCGAATCCCTCTTGGTCTTAAATATTCATTTGCAACCAATGGGTTTCGCACCTTCAGGCAACGAGACAAGATCCCAAATGTCATTGTCATTCATGGACTTTATCTCCTCATTCATGGCATCAATCCACTCTTGAGATTTAGAACTTTCTATGGCTTGACAAAAGTTGATTGGATCACATTCCACCACTCCAATGTCAATCTCATGTTTTTGGCGAAATATGATATAATCATTAGGAATTGCACTTCTCTTTTCTCTAGTAGATCTTCTTAATGGCATAGGTTTTTGAGGTGGAAAAGTTTGTTCTTTTGGAACAATTTCTGGAATGGGAGGTTCTTTAACATTGTCTTGATTTGGATATACTTCTTGAACAATATCAGGAATAGGAACTTGATCAATGTCAACAACAGCTGTAGGAATATCAACATATTCCTCCTCAAAGACAAAGTCCGTAACCCTATCTCCCCCAGCAAACTCGACATCCTCAAAGAACCTAGCAGTTTCCGTCTCGAAAATCGACTTAGTTGTGGGATCATAAAATTTGTAACCCTTGACCTCTCAGAGTATCCAATAAAATAGCAGCTGATAGTTCTAGAGTCTAGTTTCTTTTCATTAGGCCTATAAGGCTTTACCTCAACTGGACAACCCCAAATGTGCAAATGTGCAAGTGATCAAACTAGGCTTCTTGCCTGTCCAAAGCTTATAAGGGTTTTGGCAGTTACTTTAGTTGAAACTCTATTGAGCATATAAGCTGTAGTTTTTAAGGCTTCTTCCTAGGGAGATTCTGGTAAGGTAGAGTGACTAATCATACTCCTCACCATGTCCTTAAGTGTTCTGTTTCGCCTCTCAACAACACCATTCATGCTAGGTGATCTCAGCATGGTGTATTGTGGGACTATACTACACTTCTCTAGGAACTTAGTAAAAGGTCCTGGACGTTATTCACCTAAACCGTTATATTTTCCAGAGTATTCTCCACCACGGTCAAATCTGACGCTTTTAATCCTTTTGCTAAGTTGGTTCTCAACTTTAGCCTTATAATTCTTGAACACATCCAGTGATTATGACTTCTCATGAATGAGATATATCGTGAGAAATCGTCTATGAACATAATAAAATATTATTGATCATTCCAAGAAGCCGTAGAGAATGGCCCATAAATATCCGTATGAATTAGTTTTAAGACATCTGAAGTCCTGTTGGCACCTAATCTCTTTATGTTTATCTGTTTTCCCTTTATGGAATTAACACAAATTTTAAAATCTGTAAAATCAAGGGGATCAAGAATCCCGTTAGACACGAGTTTCTCAATTCTCCGCTTGGAGATATGACCTAATCTCTTGTGTCATAATGAAGCGAAATTCTGATTGGTTAATTTTTGTTTTACACATTGTGTACTTATATGCAAGGTTTCATTAAATGAGGCAACCGTATCAAGCAAATAAAGGTTATCATAAACAGATAAAGAACCAAAACTAATAACTTTTGAATTTTGAAAAAGACTAAATTTACTATTTCCAAATGAACAAGAATAACCAAATTTGTCCAATACAAAAACAGAAATCAAATTCCGTCTAAACGACAATACAACATAAGTCTCATTCAAATCCAAATAAAATCTAGTCCTTAATAATAACCTAAATGTTCTTATTGCCTTAACTTCCACTGATTTGCCATCACCGACATAGATGTATCTTTCACTACCATTTGGCTTTCGACAGCTCAGGCAACCCTATATAGACATACTTATGTGAGTAGTAGCACCAAAATCTATCCACCAAGTGTGTCTTGGTACTGAGTTAAATTAACCTCAGAACAAGCTAAATTAAAAAGTGTACCTTTTTTTTGCACGTCATGCGTGATAATTGGGTGTCCCTTACCTCCATAGAACAAACAAGCAGATTCATCACCTTGTCCCTTTTGTTGTTTCTTTTGTGGCGCTGCACCTGTAGCTTCCTTGCCTTTCTTCTTTTTCCTTTTTTTGTCCTTAGAGGTTGTAGCCAAATGAGCACTCTCTGCCTTCTCTTGCTTCAGTCTTTCTTCTTTTTGCACACAATATGGGATGAGCTCATTAAGGGACCATTTGTCCTTTTAACAGTTGTAGCTCACCTTAAATTGACTGAACTGTGCAAGAAGAGATATCAAAACTAAATGCACGAGTAAGTCCTCAGACAACTCTAACTTAAGTGCCTTTAGATGCACGAGTAAGTCCTTAGACAACTCTAACTTAAGTGCCTTTAGTTCGAAGCAACATCTCCATGATATACTCCCTTATGTTTTCTTTTCCTTTATACCTCATTGAAATAAGGTTTGCCAAAAGCGTACTTGTTTCAGCCTTTTCGTTCTTGGAAAACCTCTTCTCAATTTCTTCAAGAAAACCTTTGGCTGTAGTAACCTTTTTAGACATAGTGCCCCTGAAAGTTTCTGGAGTAGCACGCTTCATGATCATTAGACTCATGCGATTCGAACGTTCTCAACTTTCTATGTCCTTCTTTTCATCAAGGGAACTATTATCTGTAAGGTCAGGAGGTCGTTCAACCCTCAATGCAAGGTCTAAATCCATGACTCCAAGAACCATCATAATGTTCTCTTGCCATGCCTTGAAGTTTGTGCCATTAAGCATGAGAATTGAATTGATGCTAGCAAAAATATTAGAAGCAGAACTTGCAACTAAACAAAGAACAATACAACAAAATAGCAAAACAAGAAGCTCACATAAGTTCCATATCATACTTAAATAAATTCAAATAATGGTAGGGCCTATCACAAGATATCAAGCACAACATTAATATTTAGTCTTTGGATATAAATATTAACTTGTAAGTGGTACTCTTGGTATAGTAATCAAACATTGATAATAAGTACATATCAAACAATAAATCTTCCTTTAGGTTGATTTATTATTCACATGTAAAACTGAATAATCATCACATGTTTATTACCACAGGTGTACATGCAATTCTGTCAAATATTAACTTTCCTTTGGGCCGGTTAATATTCACATAAGTTGCATTAACACAACCATTTATATTTTAAAATAAATTAATTTTCACAAGAGATGTCACTTTGATGACATGTTACTTCAATTAATTCATTTCAAAATATATATAAAATACCAATATTTGAATTTAAAATTACACCAAAAATGACCAAAATCAAAATAAAAAAATAAAAAAATATATTTTTTATCAAAGCCAAAGTCAACGGTCAAAGTGAAAGGTCAACGGTCAAAATTAGATTATGAAGTCAAACTGGGTCGGGTCCATTTGAGTCGGATACTGTACGGACGGATTACCCCTATTTAGCTCTTTACCCAAACTCAATGACCCAATATTTGACTCAACATTTAAACCCAACCCAAAAATTTGACCCAGACCCAATTTGAACTTAAGATACCTGATGGGCTTAACAAACTTTAAGCCCAACAGAAACAAACTTGAATTGGTAAACCAGTGTAATCCAACGGTTTACCATAGCGGTTTTGCAAGTTAAGACCGTTTTACATCATTTTTTTTTTTTATTGGCAGCCATTAATGGCCGCCTGACTTTGATATAACATGAAACTGAAAAGATCAAATTTTTTTTTTTAATTCTCAGCAAATGTGCCTTGTCACATCATTGCATGTTTATTCTGAATCCATAACTTCATAAAGATCAGATTCATTGAATGCCTTAATTGAAGACTTATATACATATATTATATTAATATATAATAAACAAAACCAGGATCATTAATGAGAGAAAATGCTTTTCTCTGCACATGAATCCATTTCTTTTCTTTCTTTCGGCAACTGTGAAAGAAACTGATATATATATATATATAGAAGAACTGAATCCATAAAACGAACCCATAATCTAGTCAACAAAAATTTCATAAATACATATATTCACACATATATAATCAATTCAACAAACTAAAAAGAAATCTTTTCAGCAGCATGCCGTACATTTATATGTGACAGAATACAACCAAAATTTTTTAAGAAAATATTTCTCAATTATTTAACATGAAAATGCTCCAATGTCACTTGTCGGAATAAAGTTTATTAATAAAAACCATCATCAAATCGCAAGACTCATGTTAATTCACTAAGAATTATAACAGAAGTATACCTGAATCTATTAGAACGGTTGAATCTTCGATTTTTGATCTTCTAAATCAATAATGTATGATTTTTGTGAGAGGAAATTTTCTCTCTATCTTTTACATGATGGGATGTGAAAAGATATGTAATATGTTCTCTAACTCAGGGACTACAACCATTTATAATATTTTTAACTTTTCTTTATTTTTATTTTGACCTATTATAAAAATAAAAATTAGACTTTAAGTTTCTACATATAATTTTATGTCCATACTTTATTAGATGCTTTAAAACCTAAAACTTTACACTTTATTAGATAACTTTATTAGGTTAATTTTATCTGATAATATTAATATATATTTATTTAATATATTAGCCCACAACAGCACGGACCCCTTGGGAATCACCAAAACATGGATCGGCTCCGACGTGTGCAGCTGCACCAGCTTCTACTGTGGCACACCGCCCGACAATGACATCGCCACTGTCATCGTCTCTATCGACTTCAACGGCTTCAGTCTCCCCGCCCCGACCCTCGATGGCTTCCTTGACCAACTCCCCGACTTGGCAGTCTTCCACGCCAATTCCAACAACTTTACCGGCACAATCTCCCCAAAAATGGCCAACCTTCGGTACCTCTTCGAGCTCGACATAAGCAACAACAACTTCATCGGAACATTCCCCACCGCAATTCTCTCCATGACAAGCCTTTCTTTCCTAGAAATCCGCTTCAACTCCTTCGCAGGCGCCGTCCCTCCTCAGATCTTCACGCAAACCCTAGACTTTCTCTTCCTAAACGACAACAACTTTGCCCAAACTCTGCCACAAACTCTAGGCTCCATTTCGACGGCCTACCTCACCTTGGCGAGCAACAGGTTTGCCGGACCGATCCTGCGGAGAATCGGAAGCGCTAGCTCAACCCTAAGAGAAATCTTATTGCTCAACAATCTGTTGACAGGTTGTCTTCCTTACGAAATAGGGTTGCTAAGAGTGGCCGTGCTTTTCGACGCCGCAAACAACCTCCTGACCGGGCCATTGCTGTGTTCTCTCGGGTGTATGAGGAAGATCGGGGTGCTGAACTTCACCGGGAACTTGCTGTACGGGAAGGTCCCGGAGGAGATCTGCAAGTTGGGGGGTTTGGTGAACTTTTCGCTCTCCGACAATTATTTTACGTTGGTCGGGCCGGAGTGCCGGAAGATTATAAGAAGTGGGGTTCTTGACGTGAGGAAGAATTGCATTTGGGGTCTTCCGGAGCAGAGATCGATGGCGGAACGTTCTTTGTTCTTCTTGAAGCCCAGAAGCTGTTTACATCCTTCTTGGTTCACCGTTATGCCTTGTGAGGTTCAGCCTAATTTGAGTAAAAGTGATAACGCTGATTACATTCTTCTTGGTTTCTTAAGCTGCTCTTTCAAGGCGTAGGCTTATGTTATCATATATATGTAAGTAGTTTGGTTTCAGATGTGTACTTTTTCGGCTAATATTATATATGTTGTGAACTTTGATTGATATATATTGGTGCGGTTTCAAATGGTTATTTTTTAATAAATATCGTAAATATTTACCGTTTGATAAAAAAAAAAATATGATAAGTAAAAAGGTTGGATTCTTATAACGCTTGAAAATATAGTCAGTACTTGGGAATATAATTTTTGAAAACAAATATATATATATGACTGAGGAAAAACGTATCTCTTCATTCTGCGTAAACCATTTAACATATTAAAAATTCAGCAGATAGTTTGAATCCATAAAGATGATATATTATAGGATATTTATCTTTCTATACCTTCTGTTTTAGGTTAATTTAAAAATTATATCTTTAATTTTTGATCTCATCAAATATATATCTTTAAATTTAAATTAATACATAAATCTATACTTTACCTCAATCAATAATTGATTTTAACCTTTAAAAAAACCAAATTATCCTTTAGTATAAGAGAAAAAACTAAAACACCTATGTTTGAAGATATTCATTATGTTTTTAAGGCAAAAACTTTAGCATATAGTTTTTTTAAGTTTTTAAAGTTATCTTATTTTTTTAATTTGAGGGAATTTTGGATAATTTTTTATGTCAAAATTAAAGATTAATTAGAAAAAAGTATAAATTTACGTATTAAATGAGATTAAAAATCAAGGGTATATTGTTTAAATAAACTTAATGTATAAGATATAAAACGATAAAAGATGGTATATTATATATAATAACGATAATTCTATACGTTAAGAATGGCATCACTACGTATAGATAGTAATTCACAACAAACAATAGTATTGACAAATATATTTTGCTCTGATTATTTACGTGCGTCACTTGTCAAGAGGAAAAAAAAAACGAAAAAAAAAGGCGCTCTATAACTATAAGAGGAAGAATAAAGATAATGTAAACTTCTACAGATTGATCACCAAATACGTCCCAAGCTACAAATCTTTTTTTCCTTGCTCGTTGTCAATCCCTCCTGCGACGTCTTAAATATAGTGAACCATTTTCTCAATGTCAATATTCCAAATCACATTTATCTTTGGCGTTCAAAATCCATTAATATTGGTTTTGACACAATTTCAATTTAAAAAAAAAGAAGGTAAAATTTTCTTATAATTAAAGAAGAATTGAGTGGTAAAAAGAGAATTAAGCCATTATAACTTTTATGGGTAATATTTCACGTTTGAGCTCATTAACAACTTCCTTTTGAGTCCAGATTTATTATCCTCAATTTTTGTTTGGTTTTTTTGCTGTTCTGTATTATTTATTTGATATATCATTTTAACTTAATATAATCTAAACACATAAATAGAATCTGAATATTAAAAATAATTTAACAATTTATTTAGTTGTCAAAAATTAAATAAAAAGACAACCAATATGAGAAAAAAATTAAACAACAGATCTTGATTCTTTTCCTTTGCCTTTCAAGATTTTTGTCCTTCTTAAACACTATAATATTATTTCTGCTTTTTTTCTCTCATTATATATTAGCACTAAAAGAAAAAAAAATTGAATAAAAGAACACAAAACTAAAAGGCGAGTAAAGACAACTTTCACGAATATTCTTTCAATTTTCATGAATATTAACAAAGGCGGCTAAAGACAACCTTCATCAAAATTTCTCTCTTCTTCCCATTACACGAATGGGCCCTTTACAAAGTGGCAGAGGCCTTCCTGAGCTTGAGTGTGGCCGAGCAACCTCAGTACAAACAAATTTTAAACAATCTGTCGATTCTAAAGTATTAACAATATTCCCCTCAGAAAAAAAAAATATTAACAATATTTAAAAAGATATAGTTAGTATGCTCCTACGTTAATATCAAAGGATGATAATTTGACGAAATATGATTGTAGGATGCTCGATTTCTGTTAGAAGGTCCTTGTTATCTATTTATTTATCTATTTATATTCTTCAACAAGAATATCCTTTAATTTTTTTCTCGTGTAGTTTTTTGTTCAGTAATGTTAGGTTGGTCGTCTGATTGGTTTTTTCTTGTTGATTCCTCTCCGTCATATATAGTGCTATTTTATCACTCATTCGGCATCCAAGAATAGAAGAAGGTGTAGAAATCAAGGAGACATGGGGACTATTAAATATTGAAAGACTAGTAATATGCTGCCAATTATACACCAATAAATTAACATAGATGCATTATACAACTACGAAAAAAGGGGAAAAAAAAAAGTAACATAGAATCTCCATGATCCGTTGTTATAAACATAGAATCACATTTTTCTACAAAAGAGTTAAGAGAGAAAAAGACTATATATGATATTTCTTACTTTACATAAAAAAGTTTCTACGGTTAGGAGTTTTAAATTCCAAAGGGGCCCATTGAAGAATTAGCGGCATCCAGTACCATATAGTTCTCTCAAAGAAGTTCATTTGTTTCTCAATGATTTTGATGTTATTTGTACCTTTTTTCTTTGGTATCGGCCATAGTGTCCTTGTCCTTCAGTGTAACATGTTATTTTAATTAATTTATTATTATTTATTTAGTTTTTAAATGATAATAAATAAATAAAAATAAATTTAAATGGTTTAATATACACGTATTTTTAAATGGTGTCAACTAAAGGATATATCTGAACTGTTATAACGCTTCAAAAAAAGACCTTGCTTCTAAGATGCCTCTTAATGGTAATATACACTCTGATGATGGGTGTTTATAAATATCATATAAAATCCAAAGGGTCCCTAAGCCTTGCAGTTTATTCAAAAATACACTATTTTTCTAAATTGCAGAAGGTTTAAAAGATTCTTTTCTTTCAGATAAAATTGCTTTAAAAATTCTTGCAGAGATATTCTCTATTTTATTGTATTTGTCAATAGTTGGAGGTTAAATTTCTTTTCTTTTACGTTTTCGCATTTAGAAGACTTTTGTACAATTTAGATTTATGCATAAATATTAAAAATCATAATTTTGTATATATAAATTTCTAACATAACAACGCATAATACAAAGTCCTTATTACTCCTTCGTAGGAGATTTTTTCCCCCACCTTTCTTTTTCCCTTGGAATCCATCTTTGCCAAAAGTCAAACCTTATCCCTCGCTGAAGGAAGCGGCCTTGTGTTGGCTTCCTGCATGGACCATTTTGACTCAACTCTCTCTCTCTCTCTCTTCCTCTTTTTAGAAGCTCTTATGGAAAAATATGTACTTTTGATCCTATTCATAAAAACTTTTGCATTAATCATTAGATTACTTTTTAACAATATAATTTATAAGTGTTTTGGTAAAAATTTACAATGTATAACGTAAAATTACTTCTAATTATATATTTTATTATTAAAAAGTTAATCTAACAGTGAAAATGACATTTCATAGCTATTGGTTAGACAAAGATCTTTGCCCTGCCATAAGTTTGACCCCTTTTTTAATGTAAAATTTAGGACATGAAGCTAATGATGTAGCAAAGGAGTTCAAATCCAAGCAATCACGACGTCATGTAGTAAATGTAACACCTGAAATATTTTGCGCAACCATTTAACTCAAACGGTGACAAGCCCATTTGCTTGTACGCGTGAAACTCTTGTGACTGCTATTAGTATTGAATGCAGAAATAGTATTGCATTGTAACGTGAAATTCCATCGTTCATCTGATGTGGAAGGCGGTTTTCCAACTTGTCAAAAATTAATGCCAAGCCAAAAAAGCAAAGTGTAAGACTCTGGGTTATGACCTCTCAAACTTTACGTCATTATTACTTCAACACTCACCGACGCTGCTCTCGTCAACCGAATTCTCCCGGTCTCTCTGTGACAGCCGTAACGTACGCTTTTGTCACGGGAATCACGTGATCAGATAAAACACTCACTGTACAAAAGAAAAGTAAAAGCCCCTCGTGTCAGTCTCTCCAATCCCACACCACAACTGTACGGTTTGCCCTACACACGCGCTTCGAGGTCAATAATTGGGCGCCGTTGACATCACGAAGGACGTGAGCGCGTACAACGCAAATATTAACAGCGAAAAATTTCAAATTTACTCCAATAGTTTGGTTCTTCATCCAGAATTTGATATTTCCCGGTAAACCGAAAAAAAGACTGAACAATCGTCACCGACACCTCTTTCTCACGTCTTCTTGCACGTTGCTTCTTTACTTGTTTGGTTGCTGGGAAACGGAAAGAAAAACGAAAAGACAAATATTATAAAATTCGAATCTTATTTGTTTGTTCTGTATGTAATTGGGAGGAGGCCGGTGTACGATTAGTACGATGATAAGCTCGGTTTTAGCTAACTTTGTTAGCCTAAGACAGGTCAAAGACCCGAGCTAAGTCGTATAAGCCTGCATTAGGACTAATTGGGAGAACCTTTGAAAATTTCAAGCCAAATTTTTTCTATCCTTTTCCCACAGTTTCTCGGGAAACAAACAGACAAATCATTTTTTTTTTAACAAAAATCTCCAAATGTCCGAAACATGACTAGTTTCGTAAATAATTTGAAAAAAAAAAAAAAACTTTCCACGTCTCGTTCAAACTTGCACCTTCTCATATAATTTACGATGTAGGAAAAAAACAAAGAAAAAAAGAGAAGAAACTATGTGAAATTACAAAAACATAATTACAATTGCCCCCTTTCAAACATCAAACGACGTCGTCTTCGCCGTCGTCGTCCTCATTTCCCAACAACGACGGAGAAGAAGAGGAAAACGACGCCGTCGAGTTCGCGCAGAACTCATAACTCCGAACGTCCATCGTCTCCAGCAGAAAATGCCCCAACGCATCCACAGTCTCCACCAAATTCTCTCCGCAGAGAAACTCGTCGCTGAAAATCCTCTCAACTTCTCTCCCGAAATCATGGACGAAAACGTGTGTCTTCGACGCTCCGCCTCTCTTGCTCCGAGCCAGAACCCCCGCCGTGAAGATCGCCGACATCCTCCCCGGCGCCTCCGGGAAATAACCACTTGGACCGTCGACGAGAATCACGTCCCAAGGGACCTGGTAAATGTGGTTCGGCAAATCATTAATCCCTAGCTTGCAATCGGAGAACAAGAGGTTCTGGACCGGACGGCACTCCTTCATCACCTGGGATTTTGACGCAGAGAGAAGCTCCGGGAAGTCCTTCACCTTCGTTGTGTACTGGACGTCGTAGGCCTCAATTCCTGGATGAGATTGCTCGAATCTCGAGACCAGAAACTCGCTCTCGTCGAGGAACACGCTCCGGCCGTTGTGGTTCAACGCTTGCCAGAGGAGCGACTCGTGCGTCAGGCCGAAGAGGAGAAAGTTGCACGCCGGCGAGCAGCGGCGCAGAGCGGCTGCGATGGAGCCGACCTCGGCGGCCGACATGTGGCCTCCTCCGGCGGAGGCGGTGGAGTTTGCGAGGGAGGCGTAGTGAAGGAGAGCGTCGGCGACGGACGGAGGAAGCGGCGCGGTGGAGGAGTAACCAGCGGTGGAGGAGGAGTGGTGTTGGTGGGGGTAGCTGGGGAGGGTGGAGTTGATGAGGGTGAAAGTGACGGCTAAGGTGAAGAAGCTGAGGAAGAAGATGAACCAGAGGCGGTGGGAGGAGACGGAAACTCCATTGTTCTTGTTTTGCTTGGTGTGGATTGAGGGATGGAGAACTATGAGCTTTGTATTTGTGTTGCTCTTCATTTTTTCTTTTCTTGCTTTGGACTTTAGAGAGAGAGAGAGAGAGATGGCCCAGAGACAAGTTGATCGGTTATGAATTGTATTGTTAAAGATGGCAACTTTGGATGTTTGATCGTACGTGGATGTTTCTCTTTTCCCCCTTTTTTCTTTTTTGGAGTTGCTTTTATTTACTTGGGGAGTTTTCCGAGGCGGGTTCAGATTTTTCTCTCTAATTGTCTTCACTCCCTTTTATTTATAAGGTGTTTCACCTGGCCTTTAAAATTATTGATTAAAATTATAAATAATATAACATATAAAATTTTATATTATAATAATTTTTTTAATAATATATAAAAATTTTATATTATTTTAAATTAAAAATTAATTAAAACTAACTTTTGTTAAATTTTCACACCGATTTTATTTATTATTAATTTACTTTCTTTGTCTCTTTTAATTCTTTGAAAAAATGTTTTGGCAAGTCGAAACAGTTACCGAGAGAGGAACATCTAAACGGTTAAGAGAGACACAGAATTCATGGGAAAAAAAGAAAAGAGGCAGAGAAATCACGGACGCTATCAGTGTGGGCTTTGGGGACACGGAAAGGATTTGACTTGGTGGAAGCGATGGACTTGTGGAAAGTGGAGACTGTGGGACCCATCGTGGGACTCGGTCTTTGTTTTTTTTAGGGGAAATAGGAAGATGTGCCGACCCAAATCGCAATATTTATTATTGATTCACTGCGACGTCGTTTCTTTGAGGATTAATTTCAATTTTGGTTTACTGGTTGTCTTATTTGGACTACTAAAGTCTGGACTGACTGACTAAGGGTGCTCGAGCTTGCAAGTGTTTCACTAACAATAACTAGATAACAGAAACGCTAAGAAAATTGACAGATTTTAGCTCTTGAGGTACGCGTGACGTTTAAATGATGATAATTTAGTGAAATTAATGTTGACTAGTTGATTTTGACAGGGGAATTGAACTAAAACTAACTTGTAAATGGGTTTTCATATATACATATATATATATATATATATATATGGTCAGTTGATCTGATTTATTTTGCCCACCCAAACTAACTGTCTAACATTAACATTAATAAATTACCCTTATTAAAACATCACGTACGACTCATGTGGTAAACGCAATTTATTTTTTTAATACATATGTTGCATAATACTATTTGCACAACATTTGTAAAATTTAGATCAGTATACTTTAATAAAAAATTTAAACGACAAAATCAGACAAATAGTAGTTTTCAAAAACCAAAATCGAAATTAACCCTTTCTTTTATTATCATAATTTTCTGATTGGACTATCTTATGTTGTTCATGTAGTAATATTCTTTCCTATCTTGTTGGTTGTTTAGTGCTATAAGAGATTACAATTTGAGCCGTATAACAAAAGAAAGTAAAGAAACAGTTTGCATAAAACAGAGCAGAAGCAAAGGGTGGGCAATCAATTTACACATGTTGAGTTAGAGCCACTTTCAAGAGACAAAAAGAACGTATATAGCCACTAGCCATACTGGAATTAAAAAAAAAAAAAAAAAAAGAAATCTTTGGGTAGCAATTAATTAGGCGCTTGAAACTTTATTGGCTTTGAATTTCAAGGCTGAGAATTGCTTCCTGTTTATTTTGGGCAAAAGAAGGCTGTGGGCCAAGGCTGTAAAAGCAGTTTTAATTCTTTCTGATCAGTTGAAAAGAGTTAAAAACTTGTAACTTTGTATAAGAGGACTTTTAAAATTGTTGCTAAAGCAGGCTTCCATGTTTGATAACTAACCAACCAGCTCAGAATTTGACGTCTATAAAGTGGGTGAAGATGATTGATAGTTGTTGCCGAATTTAATTTGTGTCTGACATGAGTTTACGTATCCTTATTCTGCTACTGAATTGATTCTTAACATGTTTAACATTAATTAATTTTAACCAATTTTTTATATAAAAACAATGTAAAATTCTTACATATTACAATAAAAGCGAAAAAATTACTATAATATAAATCTCTTACATATTAAGGTGTTTATAGTTTTAACTAATAGTTTTATTTGTCCCGAAAAAATTATTCGTTTTTTCCGCCGAAAGACCACGATCACTAATCTTTATATTCCTGATACCAAAGAGAAATGGAGTCACTCATATGTGGCAAAAAGAATGGAGATGTCGTTCAATCAGACTATGAATATATACGCCGCATTCAACGGTTATATTAATTTGTTGTTGTTTCCAAACAGGTCGACCGTAGATCCATACATGCGTTGACAAATTAAAAAAATAAAAAAGTAGAAAAGCAAAATATTCTAGGCTGCATTTGTTGCAGGCGTGGAATTTCAGCACAGAAGTAGATAAGCCTTAGAAATTCAGTTTAACTAATTCTGATTTGATTGGTTTAGTTTTAATTTACATTTCTGTCTTTATTATATGTTGAGGTGTAGAGTTTGAGTTTCTAATAAAAAAAAATAAAGAAATGTGAAAAATAAAGTTCCAAGTGTGAACAACAGTGTAAGCTAAAAGGTTGTAATATTAGACGGCCGAATTATTGACCATAATAGGATATCAAATATGTTAACTTCTAAAGTGTTTAGTAAACGAGTTTACACTTAAAAAAAAGGTTTAAATATAGAAGAGTTTTAAGCTGTTACATTTTTTATTTTATATTGTAGCATGCGAAAGTTTTAGATTATAAACAATTAAATTTGTGAATTTAAACTCATGTTTCAAACACAAGGTTCCAACGTCTATTTAATAAAGAAGAAGTCTTGCTTTTATCATTTTTGTTTTCTCAAATAATTGTGGTGCATACGAACAGGAGACTTCTTGATCTTTCAATATGCCATTAATGTTAGATGTCAACATTTTACATACAATTTTAATCTTTTCTTCTTCAGATAGAAAATCTCTTGATTTTAAGGGTTTCGACACATTTGAAAGACTTAGTTGATTTTTTAATTATTCGCACTTATATAGAGCTCATTAATAGTACTTCTTGCAAATGAATTTTTCCCATATGTAGTTGTAGGCACATTGGTAAACAATATTTGATTTTTTCTTTCCTTTCATTGTTTGTAAAAGAAAATATATTCCACAACATAAAAGGCTGTAAAAACATCGTTTTGCACCCATAGGGCATCCTACAATAGAAAACACGACTTTGACAAACAAGGGTTCTACCTATAAACTTGAATTAATCACTCAAAGGAAGATAAACAAATATCATATAAAGAAGTCACCCAAAGAGGTATACCAAATATCGAGCATGACATATGACTCTTCCACTGTTCCTTTAAAGTCCATGGACATCTTTGCTTAACCTATGTCGAGAATTCCATAGCACTAAGGCCACATAAAAAAAAAAAAAAAAAAAAAAAACCACAAAGAAACATATTTCATGTCATATACTTAAATCCGCGTGGTGACGTGACTGTTTAATTAAATTAATTAAATAATGTTAACTAAACCCGCCTAGTAGTTATTAGGAGTATTTAGTAAAAATATAGTAAATTTGAAACTTTTTAGATAAATGCCATTTGTTAAGCCCTAATAAATGATGCTGTGAAATTACCTCAATATTAAACTAGTCTAAAACATAAAACTAGTGAGAACGAGCTGGACCAACCCTACCCACATAGTGCACACACATATTATCGACATAAATGAGATATAAACCATAGTCCAACCAAATAAATAATATTTACATACCTCATGCCCTAGTCAAATGAAAAAATAACTAAACTTAGGCTTCTATGATCCACTTGTGCAATCAGCTGTATCCTAGTTGATGGTGTACAGTAACCACCTAGAGGGGGAAAATTTAAAACGGTAGAATCATGAGTGAAAGGCTCAATATTCAAAAGACATAAGTTAAGACAACGGGCCCAGTATTCATGCGTACCAACATAAAATATGGTGTCACCTTTTGGTACATCAAAAGACATAAGTGAAGACAACGGGCCCATTATTCATCTCAATATAAAGATACAATACAAATGATTGTCTAAAGTGAATCAATTTATTGAGACAAATTATTAATCCAAATGAATTCAGTTTATGTCCCGATCTAATGCATGTCACTCATGACAATGCACAAATGTTTCTATTCATGGAGTCCTCCTCCTATGATAGCCAAGACAAATCATCTCTTGTTAGGGATATAGATAACATAACAATCTTTGCATGAATAAAGCGTCCAACTTTATACCCTCGATTGTAGATCTTATGATTTAGACTGTTATCTTAAGAATCGTGTCTTTCGCATAATCTATCCATCATATACCTAATTCTTAAAGTTTTAGACCGACAGTCTTAGACTTCTGTTTACTTATCATACATTCAACAAATATGAACGTAAAGAGGACAATATTTGGTTTATAAAGAATAAATAAATTCTTTATTGATAAAAATATCTCTAAAAACATATTACATTTTTCATTCTTAGGGCATACATGTCTAACAATAACATCTTTCTCCATGCCTCTTGGCCATATAACTACACACTCTCATGGACTGTACACTTCATCCAATTACTGTCTTTGTTAATTCCTCTATTACAGGCATAGCCAGACATCCCATAAAATACAAAGATCTATTTGCATGTATCTTCTACTCATTGTACTATTCCATATCCCTAGTCTGTGTCCATATTTCCTAAAGATGCTGATCTCATCACTAATCCTGTTTTCACTAGCTAAACAAGTCTCGGAATGGTTATCAAGTTATAAACCAAATCCTATTTGCATCCCTCATAGCGTCATAATCTGTATTCACGACGTTTCTTCTCCAATTTTCTAGTGTCAGACAAACAAAAATTCTAGAAGTCTAGACTTAACTACTTTCGAGTGAGCAGACACTTGAAACATTTATGACCCAAGAATTATCTAAGATTTAGCCTCATATAGATAATACCTCTAATACTCGGGACACGAATGGCTACTACAAATTTTAAATCACGAGTAAAATAACTTGCTCGAAAGGTTTCATTTGTTGTGACTCCCATGTTATAACTTGTCCACATTGCATCATCATGCATTCTAGTCCGCTTCTTGACACATTGATGATCTTCTTATGGCTCCTTATGATTCAGTATAATCAACACTAGGGCAATAGTCAACTAGGTCTTCAATCTTGAAAAGTGTACCCCTATTTAGCGTTCCATCTAAACTGAACTTTCCTCTTAGTCAATTGCATCAATGGTGCTACCATCCTTGGGAAATGTTGCACTAACTTCTTGTGCTACCTTGCGAGTCCTAGGAAACCTTGAATTTCAACCATGTCCTTTGGCTGCTCCCAATGCAGCATTGCCTTTATCCTAGAAATATTCACTGAAATGTCTTGATCAAAGGTAACATATTCCAAAAACCAAACTTATGTCAATTAACACTAACACTTCTCCTTCTTAGCATATAGCTGATGTTCCTATAAAGTCGAGAAAACAATTTTTTAAATTCTATTCATGATCCTCCTATCCTAGAATAAATCAGTACATCATTAGTGAACATGATTACAAATTGATCCAAGTCAGGCCAACCGTCCCAATTTCATTAAGTCTGTAAAAGCTGTTGTAGCATCTGCCAACTGAACGACATTACAAGGGATTTAAAGTGTCCATGTCGAGTCCTGAAGGACATTTTAGAGGTTCGTTCTTCCTCTATTTTGAGCTGATGATACCTTGTGCGTAAATCCATCATTGAGAAATACCAGGAATCTTCCAGCTATCCGAACAATCCATTAATCCTGGGCAGTCGTTGTTGGTCCTTCTCTGCTATCCAATTCAATTACCTATAGCCAATTCTTAACCCGAGAGTCCTATCATGTTTCCTAGTAAACCAAACTGTTGTATCCTATAATGATGTATCGTTCCATGCATATCGTCCATCCATGAGCCCTTGAAGTTGCTTCCTCAATTCTTTTACTTCTGTCGGTGCCATCAGATATGGCATAAAGAGATCGAACAATTCTGGGGAGTAACTCAAAACTGAACTCGATCTCATAGTGCGGTAGAATTCATACTTGCTCACACTTAACCTTTCCTTAAAAGTTTAAAGAAACGCTTGATGAGCTAAACTGACTACACTATTACTGGTATAGTAAGATTTACCTAAACACAATTTCAAGAACCGTTCATTCATCATCTAGTCATCAGCACCTGAGCAAATGGCCAACATTTTTTTTTCCTTTTGGTCATCCGGATTACCTTTTTAAGGTAACAATCAATTATGACATTGCACTTAGGTAGCCAATCTGCTCTTAGGGTTATACTTAGGTACACATTGGGATTTCTATCAAATCATTTCTCAAGTCTCACTCCCAATTTCACATACGTTATTCACATACACTCATCCTGAAAGTGGAGTATTATTCATACTAACCCTTTCTGCTTCTGACACCAAAGCACATACAAATGAACTCAAGATGTGAGAATTTATGACACCAATCATCGGGCAGCTCATGAGCTTGATCTAAGAATAGGTGAATCATGTTGTGAACCACTACGAGCAAAAGTAACGTTGAAAGTCACAAGGGTTATTTATTTACCATCAGAGGAGTTATCACTTCCATTGTTGACACCACCATGCTAGTTCCTCAACTGAATCGGATCTCTCCTGTTGTTCCTTTGGGGTCCACCCGCGGTCTTTAGCCCATTCTCGTGATAAGTGATCTTTGTCTCTTCCAATTGATGATACTGATGACACCATTTCACCATACACCCATATTCTTAAAGCAACATATCGTCGTCGAATAGAACCTTTGAGTCCTTTTCAAAACTCAAGGCATGCTGTAGCAGAGGGAGCAACTTGGCCAACTTAGTAGTCTCTGCCTCATATTTCCTCATTGTGTCTTTGTTTACCTTTAGACGATAAAATCCAATCATTTCCTGGTCCTTATATCCTTATGAAAAATTAAAGGTCTTAGAACATCTTTTTAGCTTTATCTTATTCAGCTTTCCGATCATTCCTTGTAGTTTTATCAAGAGTTAGCACTACCTTCCCATTTACATGTTGCTAACTTAACATGATATCCTTCAAACATTTCTAATGTATCCAAACACCTTTCCACGGAGTCGAATCATTGCTCAACAGCTTAGGCAGAGAGTCGTTGTTCTGCTAAGGACTAGAATTGTAGCACAACTACTCTCAGGAATACCTCTATTGGTGGCTTATCACAGGATTTTCACGTTGTGCCCTTGCTGTCATTAGTCTAAAGGCAGCAGACTTAGCATCTATCATTCCCTCGTTACTGACCGGGTTTGAGTCAGTAATGACATAATGATGCCTAGGTGTTAACCTCTCACTCCTCAATAAGGAAATTGGACTATCAGTGGTTCCTCAATATCGTATCTATATGTGTACAATTTTTAAGGTTCAAAGCCTAAGGCTTTGATACTAATCTGTCACATACCTAAACCTGGGTAGTGACGTGGCAGTTTAATTAAATTAATTAAATAATGTTAACTAAACCTGCCTAGTAGTTATTAGGAGTATTTAGTAAAAATATAGCAAATTTGAAACTTTTTTGATAAATGCCATTTGTTAAGCCCTAATAAATGATGCTGTGAAATTACCACAATATTAAACTAGTTTAAAACATAAAACCAACTAGAACGAGCCAGACCATCCCGACCTATATTATGCACACACATATTATTGACATACATAAAATACAAACCACAGTCCAAACAAACAAATAATATTTACATACCTCATGCCCTAGTCAAATGAATAAATAACTAAACTTAGGCTTCTATGACCCACTTGTGCAATCAGCCGCATCCTAGTTGGTGGTGTACGGTAAACCACCTAGAAAGGGGAAATTTAAAACAGCAGAATCATGAGTGAAATTTAAAACAGCAAAATCATGAGTGAAAGGCTCAATGGAACTTAGGCTTTCAAATCATATTTTATTAAAACAAATAATGAATTTAACATAATTATGAAAACATTAAATAGTTCAATGAAATCATACTTACCTCTCACTATTTGAAGTCATCAGAATTTGACATAATTGATTCATCTAATTTCGTGCTTACCGTTTATCATCTGTGAATATCTCAAATCATACAATACCATGTTATATGTGCAAAGCCTATATATCACTAACAAAGTAGTCCAACTGGGTTTTGGGACCTGCCCCTAAGATTGCTCTCTCCACGACCCAATCTTTACGTAAAATCATGCACTATCATATCATTCTGAACAGGATTTTGAGTCCCTTTGGTATCCATTATCATTTAGACATATAGCTTCTATAGGAATTATTTTTATCGGTTTATCGTTTGCATTCATTATGATCCAATCACCATCATTAATTTATTATCATAATTTACCATTATCATTCACCATGATCTTGTTCAACATTTGGTGGAGGTAATTAAATAACAGCAAAGTATTTCTTGAAATTATTTTAAGAGAGAATAATATGACCAAAACTCATTTTAAAATCATTGTCTTCGAAAAGAAAGGTCTAGAGTCCTACCTCATAATCCAACATGAAACTATACACACCACAATCCTCGCCTGTTACACGTTAGCTCCTTGGAGCCACGAAC
Organism: Artocarpus hirsutus; assembly: GCA_946598075.1. Lineage (NCBI taxonomy): Eukaryota > Viridiplantae > Streptophyta > Magnoliopsida > Rosales > Moraceae > Artocarpus > Artocarpus hirsutus. Next base: position 10,659 of record CAMOHE010046346.1, on the reverse strand, counting down.
AACCTTAATTGTAAGCTAAATTTGTGAAAATCTGACTTAGGGTATTCTACGATACTACGCTATCTCATGGTGCCTTTAATGTTCATAAAATCATGTCACAGGGTCAAAGTCTTTATTTATGTTTTAAATGGTAAAAAAAAGGTGAAAAACAACCATTTTTGTGAAGTTCGTTCGGCTTGCCAGATTCCTTAGTCTGGCCTATCAAACTACTGAGGTGCGTCCTGCCATCCACCTAGATTTGGCCTGTCGATGATATGAATCCAGTTCGGCCTGCCGATCTATCAAAATATGGAAAATTTCATATTTTGAGCCTTGGCTTCTCCGAGCTTTCCAAGCTTGATTCAACCTGTTTTTGATGTTTCTCAACCTAGAAAACATACAAAATTGGGGAACCATTCTAAACCCATTTGGAACGAAATCCCCAAATTTAAACACAATTTCATCATTAATTTAAAGTTTAAAGAAAAATGCAAAAACATGGATTTGTTGATTTTTGTTCAGATAAAGCTTAGATTTATAGTAAAACACATTCTACAACCTAGATTAAACGTTATTTGAGCTTAGGGAGGCTCGGATTATAGTATTCATGGAAGATTAAAGTTTTGAAAATAAACTTAGAAGCTTTTAAAAGAGAGAGAAAGCTAACCTTGAGTTTGATCTTTAAGCTAATTTGAATGGGTTTGTGGCTTCAAATGCTCGCCCCTTAGGCCTCTTCTTGATGGCTAGAAGAATTAGAAGAAGAAGAAGAGGGAGAGAGAGATGAGAGAAATGAGAGTGAAAGAGAGGGAATGGAAAATAAATAGAGGGGTAGGTTAAGTGGTTTTCAAGGCAAATACCATGTCCAGTACATGATTTTGGTAGAGCAATATCAAGTTTGTCTGAGTTTAGGTGAGGTGGAACTTATTTGAAATTTAACAAACTGTTTTATTCCAAAATTGAAAATAACTAATAGATATAGTTTAAAAGTAAAATTAATTAGAAAATGTCACAAAATAATTAAATTAAGTTCAAACTACAATAAGGTATATTAATTCACTAATTATATACTAATTATACTTAATTAAATTCTGGGTGTTACATTTCATGAATGCAACACACAAGCAAATTCTAAACGAGACAAACACACAAATTAGTTAGTTATAGGAAGAATCACCATTACAAATCCAAACCAAACACGTAGAAAACAGAAAAAAAATCACAAACAATGACGACAAAACCTCCAACAGACAGACGACTATCAACGCTTGAAACAACAAGAAAAGTCGAGCATCGAATGGGACTAGAAGCATTGCAACACACCGCTAAACTAACAACACGTGCACCACACAATCTAAAAAAACATGAAGATACTACATAAGAATAATGACAAATACAAAGTTGTTGGTTTACACGAACTAGAGGACTTCATGAAAGGCATGAATTGTTTCAATCATGTCATAATTGTGCAAGGAGTAGACGGCCACCACACCATGTTGGTTGGGGAAAGGTGAATTAATCTTTTTTTAAACGAGAAATAGAAAAGATTAAACCACTACTGAAAATATAAAACCTTCCACTTTTAAAGTTATTGTTTTAGCACTGATCATTTGCTCTCTTTTTTTTTTTTTTGAAACGAAGCTTTCGTTGAACTAATAAATAATATAAAATAATGTGACAAAGCCTACCATATAAGGTATAACTCTCAACAGAGATCCATACCATCATTACATATTAATAAAGGCTTAAAAGAAAAGATGTATGCTAGAAGCCCAAGAATGAAAGTACTTCGGCACAATAAAAACAAGCTCATTTTATGCTCTTTGTTTTTTTTTTTTGAAACGTTTACAACGGATGGAAACTTCAAATCTATTGAAAGCCATTGCATTACAAAAGTTACCACCTTCGCTACATATAACATTACAAAGAGCGAACTCTAGCAAATTGTTTAGACAAAACACAATCAGAAGGCAGGCAGACCATCTTTTTTATTACAATATATTTAAATCTAAGTCAAACTAACCATTAAACCAACACCAAACGTCTTTATTGTATAATATATTGTCCAAGATTTGATCTTGAACACTCTTCTTTATTTTACCAAACGGCTAGCACAAGTTGGCTTTCTGGACATGCAAACTTTTGACTTAAGTAATTTGTTTATTTTGGAAGACTAGTGTAATAATATATCAAATTTGAATTTTGTATCCTCTAAGGAGTCTGAATATCAAAATAACACCACTGGGGCTAACCCAGAGGTTAGAAGGAGTGGGGTGGTGACAGGGACCTTCACATTTGAATTTTGAGAAAGACAATTTTAAAGAGACACATAGGGCGCATTTCTTTAAAAAAAAAAAAAGGAAGTGAGAACCAAAATATTTAGTTGAGTGACTTTAAGATGTTCAATGAGTAGATCAATCAAGCATATTGAGTTCTAATAGACATATACATTAAGATAAAGATAGACTTCTACCCCAGCAGCCTATTGGCCATTAATATCGCATCTGGGTCTGCTTCGGACACTGGAATCTATTACAGATTTTATTGGTGGGCATCTTTAAAATTTTAGCCCCAGACTACTCTCCACATTAATAAAGGATACAACAACTTATGCAATATATATTACCAACAAACAATTTTGTTCTTTTTTCGTAAGACCTTCAAAATATGACCAAACTTAAATTGATATGAATCCACTTTATCCAGACAACAAATCCACATCATGTAGTAGTAGTAGTAGTAATTATAATAATAAAAGAATGAGAGAACTTGAAAACTTGGAATGATTACCCTGTAGGTTAGAGTGCGTCTCACATCAATTAATAGAAGAAAACTTTACAAAGGAAAGTTGTTTAGCATTTTGCCTCGTTATTTAGCTGTCCCAGATCTTTAGTCTCTTTATCTTTGATCAGGTTAGTTAAAAGACACGCAATTCCCAAGCACTATGTGCTTTTTTTTTTTTTTTTTTTTTTTTCCATATCTTGTAAATGGGACATGTAATGCTTATTATGCTTTAGAATTTGATGGGAATCTCAACCTATTTTAACTGATGATAAACTTGAAAATAGCAGCAATGCTTGTTTTTCATGGCCAACAACACAGGGGAAAACTTATTGAAAAATGCCTGTCAACATGATTAATTGCATATAACAATAAGATCATATTGCAAAAGGTATGGCCAAACTTCCATTCAGCCATTACAGTTCGGTTTGGTACTCCTGGGGTAATATGTTTAAGACTCAAAAGAAAAAAGGAAATTCGAAATTCGTGTATTCAAGATTTGCTAGATTTCTTGCTCGTTAAGATATGATATATATAATTGGAATCTACAGTATGTTATTCCCTTGATGTATCCACTTCTCTTTCATTAGATAGAGAAGATTGTGATCTGCTGTGGAACTTGTTCTAATTCAATAAGCATTCTCGATATTCAATATTATGCCTTCTCAAATCTTCACGCTATATAGCATGAGATAAATTAGTATCATAAAATATATTTAAGTAAAATAGACTGAAATGTAGATTTCAATTAAAAACTATTTTTGGTTGAATATTAAAATTTAGGAAAATTGCACTAAATAACAGATTCAATTCTTAATATAAGCAAGTAGCATACTTGTAAAAATATTTAAGTACATAGCATTTTTAAAATTACGTACTCTTTTTAAATAATTGAATTTTTAATTTTACATCTTTTTTCTTCTTTTTCTTCCTTTCTTTCTTTTTGTTTTGGTTTTTCGTTATCTCAATGTTGTTTATGTTTTTCTTTGCATCATTTTATACCAAAATAGATTTTGTTTTAATCTAAATAGACTATTTACTTAACATTGTTATATTTTGGTCTATTTATTTTTATTCTCAATAAATGATTATCTAATTCCCTCCTTCTTTTAAGAACGAGGGAATTAGACTATCATTAATTGGTAATAAAAATAAATAGACTAAAATATAACAATTTTTAGTAAATAGGCCTCTTAGATTAAAAAAAAAATTATTTTTTTTTATAGAATGATGTTGAAAAAAATATTAAGCGACAATGGGATCACAAAAAACAAAACAACAAGAAAGGCAAGAAGAAAATAAAGAAAGAAAAGGAGGTAAAATTAAAAATTCAAGTACTTCAAAAGGGCACATGATTGCAAAAATGCTTTGTACTTAAATATTTTTAAAAGTATATTATTTGCTTACATTAAAATTAAAATTATGCTATTTGGTGCAATTTTCCATACAAGTCGAATATATTGGAGTAATAATATATTTAGCAAAAAAATTAAATGAAAAATTATTTTGAAGGTAAATGGTAGTTGAGAGTGTTGCAACAACAAAAATGCTTAAGTAGTGGTATATTTTGAAAAAAAAAAAACAACAACTTCAACTAGAGCAAATTACAAAAAATGCATTTGTGGAAAATAGTCATACAGAGGTTGCATGAAAAAATATGCTTAAATATTGAAACGTGTAAGAAAATTTTTTATAGATCATTTTTAAATAGTTATAAGAATAATTATTTATATAAAAAAGATTACATTAAAAAAATATTTGACGGAAAATTTTGAAAAAAAAAAACTTTGATAGGAGTAATTCAGAGGAAAAATATTTCAACTAAGCATCTAGGATTTAATAGGCAAACAATAAAAAAAAAAAAAAAAAAAAGAAGGAACAAAAGATAACAAAAAATATATTAAATTAAAAATAATGGAGACATATTAATGCAATCATGTAGGGGCATATATATAAAAACATGTAAAGAAAAGCATTTAAATACATATGTCGATATATTAATTTTGCCCGCAATATTATTGATTTTGTTTCTGGTAAAAAAAATTAAATGTTAAGAAAAATAATGGATAAATAAAAATTTTAACTACGTTAATTTTACTTATATGCATAATTATTAAATATATAAAATTAATAGGCCAAATATAAAAGTTTACTTTTTCCTAAGTCTCCTATCATCTTTGACTAGTTTTAGATCTAGGATTAGAAATCATTCGTCCAACAGATCATGCGCTTTTTTTTTTTTAATGGAAACGCGCATATTTTTCATGCATGCTTAATT
>CAMOHE010046344.1:111027-194887 GCA_946598075.1 Artocarpus hirsutus | reverse complement strand
TTAAAAACCGTCGTGGAAGCTCAGCCTTCCACGACGGTTTTTAACCTAAACTGTCGTGGAAGGCTAGCTTCCACGACGATTTTCCACCAAAACCATCGTGGAAAATTAACACTTCCACCGATCTCGTGCGTCAATTATTCTATTACATGACAGTAAAAAACCATCGTAAAAAGTCGATCTTATTCCATGACAGAGGTTTCCACGACGGTTTTTTAACCGTCGTGAAATTTTTCCACGACGGTTATAAACCATTGTGGAATCCACATTTTGTACTAGTAAAAGAAGAAAAACAAATAAGAAAATACCAAAGAAACACTAAAATAACTTTGTGAATATGACCAAATCATAAATGCCAAAATACATCACCTTCCATGCTCGCTCTCAACAATAAATTTTCAAATTCAAGCAAAGATGCAAATATGCATATTAATGATAGGGCAAATGAAAAGGGAATCCATGAAATGGCTTGGTTAAGCTTATACGGGTAATGAATAAAATCGGTCAAAAAGGCTCAACGAGGAAAACTAGAGGTGAAGTTTATATAGGTTGGCTTTAAAGACATGGTTCAAAAAATACCTCAATCAACTTTCCAATGACACCTAACCTAGGATTTCACCTTAAGTCTCACTAAAATGGATTCTAGAGTTCATGAGATGTAAAAAAAAAAAATAAATAAATAAATAATATGTGCTAGTTTATCCTAAAGTTCAAACTTTCAAAATTTAAAGTTCAAATTCCATTTTAAGTTTGAAATCTCGAGTGATTGTGATTCATGGTGCTCAAGTGTATAGAATCAAGAATGAAGATCAATGATATAGGTTAAGCATATAAAAATCTCAATGAATTACATTTTGAAAGACTTCATAGAACAATTTTTGGTTAAAATTAGAAAAAAAATTCTAATTATTCAATTTCTCAAAACTCATCCTTTATTCAAATAAGAAATTTAAAACACCATCATTGTAACTAAACAACCTAAACAAACTGAACAAGAACTATCAAACAAAAGTGATGGAAGGAAAACCATGATAATCAATGAAAATTTGAAAAATTTTAGGCAAAAACCCAACAAAATAATTTCTCTCCCCACACTTAAAACTAAAGATTATCCTCAATGTTTGTAATAATCAAAGAACAAGAGTCGAGAACATATACCTTGAGGGGTTATAGCATAACTTTTGAGTTCCATCCGTCTTCTAGATTCATTTCCCACCAATACTCATGCTCAGAAGCTTCTGATTATTTCAACACTTTTGGAGAAGCACTCGTCAAAGAACGGCCTCCGTCCATAGCAAGTATCATAGAACACTAAAAATAAGTCTTCATCGTAGATGTCCCCAAGCTTGGCATGATTTGGCGATGCTCGACACATGATCCAAACAAGATTTGGCCTCAGAGGATAGGCTTGGTGGGGATGAAGGAATGTTGCCAGCAGTGGTGGATGAGGTGTTGGCCAAAAAGGATTTTCATGGATGTAATCTTCAATGGGCATGGTTGGCTTAATAGTTTGGACACTTGGAACTTGCTCTTCTTGTAATTTCTCTTGAAGGTCAAAGTCTTAAGTCTCATCATCACTTAAAGATTCTTTTTGAAAAATCTCTAAGTCTTTCTTAGTTTCACCTCATACGTGGTAGGCTTACTATCTCCTCATAATTCAGTAAATGTACTAGCCAATTGCCTAACTTGTTCTTATCAACCATGAAGTTGAGAGAATTAGGTGATTGACAATTGGTTAGTGTTGCTCCTCAAGTGATTGATCATTGTTGTCAATTAAGTCAACACCCTTCCAATGTCGAAATCGCCTCTTAAAGTAAGGCATCAACTTGCAATTCCATCAAGTATGAATTGTTCTCCCAACCATAGTTGCTCATTAATCAATTTATAGCCTCGTAGTCCTACTCTGCCATCTCTTCCAACAAGTGATACGCTTCATTAGCTGATAGGTGGTACCACTTCCCATTTCTACATAACTTTGTATCATGCTACTTAGGCCATCGAGGAAGATTTAAATATGCACCTCCTTTGAAAAGCCATGGTTTAGGAAGTTGATGAGCAAGTTCTTGTATCACCACCAAGCATCATGAAAAAGCTCTAAATCTTGTTGAGAAAATTTAAAGAGTACTCGTCGATCAACCATCTTTAAGTGCCTCGCATAAAAACTCAAAAACAAGTAAAATAAAACAAAATTAAATAAAATATCCAAATTTATCCTAGAACACATTAGTATCAATATTAACCAAAACTAAATAACAATATCTGACAACGGTACTAAAAACATATTGCAAATTTGCAAGTATATAGGTCGTACAAATAATAAAGTGATATGAAGTTTGGACGTCGATCCCACAAGGATTGGGTTTAGTTTACATTAATTACCAAAATTAATTGGCTCTATGATTATTTAGACAACCGAAATTAAAGTACAAAAATAAAACTAAGACCAAAAGAAAAGGGAATGAATTTTGGAAAATAAATTGAAAATAAAAATAATGGAACCAAAATAAAATAACAAAGACAATCAATTTGCATTGATTTTATTATTAAGTAAAGCTCATGATTAATTAGTCGAGAACCTCTTAATTAACCCAATTGCCTCTCTTGAGCATCAAATTGAATAATGTGCTCAAAACTTAATTCTAATATCTTAATCTAGAATCAAGTAATTAAACACTCATTAAGCTCTAATTCTCCTAAAGATTATGAAGGGACTATAAATCTCTTGATGTTATAGTTGCCTAAGATACACTTCCTATAATCCGTACATAGAATTTCCCTCTCATGGCATCAAACCCACATAGTAAAATCATCTAATCCAGTGGCCAAATAAATTAGAAGCATTAAATATGAGAAAACATAAATCAACCATGTGAATGCAATAAAAATAAACCAACACTTCATATCAAGGAAAAATCAAAGCTCTAGAGAAACAATTATCCCATAACTAAAATCAACCAAACTAGTATCAAAGGTTTATTGTTTACAAGTCACAAAAATTATAAAGAAGAGAATAAGAATAAAAAATCCATTTTGGATTGTCACAAGCTCCAAGCTTTTCCACCTATTCTCCTCCCATAATTCTTAGTCTCTAAATGAATCCCTCTTGATGATTTATTGAAAGTAAAAACTAATTCTAAAACTAGAAATTAAAATCCCAAACTAGAACAAAACAAAGAAATATTTTTTCTTTCCTTTTTCTTCATTTCCCTCTTTGGAGTGAGCTCAAATCCCTTTGGGAATGTGTGCCTCTTCCTCCAAAAAAAGGAGGCTTTTCTCAAAAATATTAACTCTAGGGTTTTAAGTGGTAAGGCATCATTTTAGCATTAATTTTGACCATCGAATCGAAGTTTGGGTCAAAATTGACCATTGGAAAGAAAATTAGCATGAGGAGGCGTAGTAAGGGCACTAGGCATGCCCTAGGGCCATGCGGCCATTCGCGGCCCAATCTACCTAGGCATGCATAGCAAGCATAGCTGTGTGCTACAACCTATGCAGCCGCACCTTGGTCTGGTTGGTAGCCTTTATGTTGTCAGCATATGTGAGCAGCATGCCCAGGCCTGGGTGGCCTCCTTGCATCTATGGTGTTGCGGGCGAATAGGTAGGCTCATTGCACATAAAAATTGCATTTTAACTCTAATTTTGATGTCATTTTTTTGTTAAACTCCAATTTATTAGTTCCCTAGAACATAGTACCAAAAAAATCAAAATACACAAAAGCTTGAGGATTTTCATAACATTTTAGCTTAAGAAATAATTGATGTGTGAGTAAAACACTCACTCATCAAGAAGTGTATCATTTTATTTCATCTTTTCTTACCTATATTTTCTTCATTTTTCTTTGAGAGTTGTGTTTTTGTTTTGGACATAACATTCTTTTTTATCCTTATACAGGTTTTTTGGTCTTAATTGATCATGTTCAACAGTTTAAAACATTTGAGTTGTATGTGACCTTTAACACCATAAGGATGACAAACAAGAGTGACAGGAAACTTACATGTCATTCAATCAATGTGAATAGAAGGATTACCTCAGACTTATGGAACATATGGTAGTTCTTAAACATGCTTGTATTAGCTTCATTTTGGCTACTATTGAAACTGATTATTTTTGTGGCTCTTGGTCTAGTCTCTTGTTAAGCATCACTAGCCTTGGCGAAGACGGTTTTCTTCGAAGATGGCTTAGGAATATCTTTTGTATATCCCATTTGTGTTTATCTCCAAGAAGTTTTTGTTGGACACGTATGCCCTAAGGAGTAAAAATATAATATTTTTTTGGAGGCATTTTTATCAATAAATAAATTATTTATTATTCATGTACTAAATTATTATCCTCTTTATATTCATATTTGTTGAATGTATGATAAGCAAACAAAAGTGTGAGACTGTCTGTCTAAATATTTAGAATCAAGCATTTGATGGACAGATTATGCAAAAGACATGATTCTAAAGGTAACGTTTTAAATTATAAAATCCACAATCGAGAGAATAAAGTTGGGCACTTTATTCATGCAAAGATTGTTAGTTGTCTATATCCCTAATAGGAGATGGTTTGTCTTAGCCATCGGAGGTGGACTCCACAAATAGAAATATTGGTGCATTGTCATAGGTGACGATATATTAGATCGAGACATAAAGTTTGATTGATTTGGATTAATAATTCTATCTCGAAAAATCAATTTACTTTAGACAATCATATATGCTGTCTCTTAATCCTAAGATGAATAGTAGGCCTGTCATCTTGATTTATGTTTTTTGATATACCAAAGGATGACATCCATATTTTATGATAGTACACATATCGGTACATTGGAGACATGACTCTTGATAGCATAGACTTGTTATTCAAAGGATACAAAATCTATATCTCCTCTTTAGGAATCGATGATATCCTCTTATATGCATTATCCTGTAATTAGAAAACTAGAGCACTCAACCATTTGGATACTTAGGTGTAACCAAATGGTATACAGTATTTGGATGGTAAGTTTTTTGATAGTGAGATAATAGAATGTAAGAGAAAAATTGGTGACTTAGCTATTCGGGCTTCGTAATTTTATATAATTTGAGAGTGCAGCTTTAAGCTTTTAGTGGAATAGCATTAGAGATGATAATTATAAAATGTATATCTGGGATCTTGGGTTTCATAATTATTGGGAGCTTGAACTATATAAGTCCACCATGTCCCCTTTGTCAGCTTATAATAAATCCTATAACAATACGGCGTACTCTTCTAATAAATTGGTGACTTATGTCAAATTATCAAATTAGCTAAAATTTAGCAGGATCAGATAATTCATGTGTGTTTATCAGTTGAATTAATTTTGTGAAAAATTAGTTCAAGATAAACTTGTTCAATTATAGGGATCAGATAATTTATATATGTTTACCAATTGAATTAATTTTGAGTAAATTAATTCAAGATAAACTTGTTGAATGATCAGGAATATTTATTTTCTTAGAGATTATCTAGATATGACTCTTTTAATGAGATAACTTCTATGTTGGGTTATTGGAACTAAAATTGACGGTCTATCCCAAGACTCTCGGGTGGGATATAAAAGATCCCTAGGGATCATTTATCTTAAATTCGACAGGTCGATCTTTAGGTTTAGCCTACCAATGGAGTAAGTTTGGCAAGCCAATTTGCTATTTCAGCCTATCGACCGAATGATTTATGATCATGCATTTTTAGACATGATTTTATCCAATATTGATCCTGATTCAAATATTTGATGCCTTATCGAATAAGGACTAACTCTCGGGTCCAACCTCTATAAATAGAGAGTAAGACTCTTAAGTTATTTAGATTAGTTGAGGAATTAAGAGTGAGCTCTCTAGTCTATGAGTCTCTACAACTCCTTGAGAGCTATTGTTCATATATCACAAACCTTAGCTCTAGGATTCCTTGATTGGTTGGAAGGAAAGTCACTGGGGAAAAGCTATACGATGTGCACTTACATGCACCCCAATCATGGGTACAGAATAGCAATGAACACCAGTTGGTTGAGTCTCTTCCAGAATGCCTTTCTCTTCACAGATTGCATGAGCTTTTCAGCAAATAAGGTTATTAAGATCTAGTTAATTTATGCATATAGCATGTTAAACTTGTTTTTAAGAAAATACTCTGGTATAAAAATTTTTTAAATTCAGCTGCATACTACTTTTCTAACAATTGGTATCAGAGCTATAGCTTTTATATAAATTTACAAGTTTGTGATCATGCTATGTAAATAAATTATGTGATCTTGATCTTTCTTATGCTTAAATTTAATTTTTTAGAGAGTTGGCATTCTAGGTTTTCTATATATATGTACTGTCATGGATTATATAGTGAATGTTTATTAATTTATTTTGGTTGATTAAATTATTAATTAATGTTGGTTATGGTTCCTTAGAGGCTAGAAGGTGTGTCTAGGTTTTTCATGTAGTTAGATGTCGGTCTATCATTACCATCTAGGAATTATTATTTAATTTTAAATTTATAAGAATTTTGTAATTAAATAATTATTCGAAGAAGACAAATCTAGAAGATGGATGATAGCATTTCATGGGTATTTCTTCAGTCTCTAATTTTATGGTTTTGAATTGTTGAAAATAAAATTGATAAATTGCATCAAAAACTATATTTTTGAAAAACATGATTTTTGCTTAGTCGACATGCCAAACTCTCAGGTCCGATAGGCCGATGGTTGTAGATCGGCAAGCCAGACTTCAAGCATGGTAGGCCGCCTATAGGACAAAAATCTGATGGCTCAGCAACAAGTTGAACTTTCTAGTTCAACAGACCGAGATATAAAGTTCAACAGGTTGGAAGGTTATGACTAACAGGCTGATTGTATAGATTGGTATGTTGGCAGAGAGTTGTAAATTTTTCAAAAAAAGGTACATTTTTTGACTCAGTTTTGATTTTATTTTTGGGACAATTTTTAGAAACATTAAATCTGGATATGACCGAAAATATGGAGTATTCGATCTACACGAGATTGAAGACTTGAAGAAGGATACAGTTTGAAGATTCAAGGATGATAAATCGATAATGTGTTTCGATTAATCTCTTGTAATTTTGATTTTCTTTTCTCTAGGGTAGAACCATAATATTATGATTATTTATTATTATTTTGCTTGTAGCTTTGTATGATTGCTTTGCTTGTCTACATTATAATATGATATGCCATATATATTGATAACACGTCATATAGAATAGGGTGTGCTGCTCATTAAAAATTGTTCAATCATGTTCTCAAAATAAAACCTTGATTTCAAAAGATTGAGTGGGAGATGGTTTTCGAGAGAGGACCTACGGCCTCCATCATTAGTCCATAGGTAGCACATGGTGGTTTCGACCCTTAGAAAAGGACTTCATCATATACTAGGTTAGATCTCCTAGAGGATAAGACATTTTAGCATGATTTATGGTTGCACACCCCTAGATGGTGATTACAAATCATGGATAACATATTCAAACAATGGTTATACACTCATGTCAATTTTATTATTAACCTCCCCTAAGAGCCTAAGAGCTCTGTTAATAGAATTGATGGCCAAAGAAATGATTATTAATATATGCTAGATCATACGGTCCTAGATGGCATACATTAGTTAGGAGGGAATCTATGTTCTTAATTGAATTTGCCAAGTCTCCCCTAGGTAGCTTGTTGAATTTTGAGTTGGGAATTATTGTTGTAAGGTTGTGATATTTTCAAGGTTTTGACACATAAACAAATTTATATATTTTACATAATTGTGTTATCTTACTAAATAATTACGGTATGTTTGCTTATGTTCGGTATATGATTCTTTGTTGTAGATTAACAATGTCTAAAAATGCTTTATCTTGATACTTATCAAAAACCAATTAATCGGTGGGAACTATAATGATTGGAAATGGAACCTAAACATTGTTCTATCCATTGAGAAACTTAAGTTTATGCTGACAATACCATGTCCTCCCGAGCTTATAGGAGATTCCACTAATATGAAAATCCAAGTGTATGATCACTGGAAATATGCTAACGATCAGGCCCGCTGTTATGTCATGGCTAGCATGAATAATGTGCTACAGGCTCAACGTAAATATTAGAAGATTGCTAGGCAAATCTTAGATAATCTTGAAGACATATATAGAGGCTAGGCCCTAACAAAGTAGCAATGGGTGCTTTGGAAACTCTTAAAGTGCAAACAAAGACCAGGGACGTCTATAAAAGAGCTTATGATGTTAGTCATAGGTTGCCTCGCTAAGGATCGAACCAATGGAGCTAACACTAATGCTGAAACTCAAATGACTATGGTATTTGAGACTCTGTCTAAGAAGTTTATTCTGTTTAGAGCTATATTTAAGTTAAGCAATAGATAGGATATGACCTTAATAGATTGATAAAGCAGCTATAGGAGTTCAAGCTTCTAATCAGGGAAACTCTTGTTGGTGGCGAGGCTAACTTGGTAGCTGCATTTGGTTCCAATCCCAACCCAGGGAATGGAAAGAAGCAATAGGCCAAGAATGGAAAGTCTTCTATTCTTGCAAACGGCATGAACAAGAAGAAGAAAAAAAATGAAGTCTTCTGCTAGAAGGTCGGGTATATAAAGAAGAATTGCAAGGACTTTCTTTCTTGAGGAGGTAGGTGTGATCTTTTAGTTGTTGAAACTTGTTTGTTTAAGGAATCCAGTAACACTAGAGTCATGGATTCTGGAGCAACTAATTATGTTTGTGTTTCTTGGCAAGGGTTTAAAGAAATAAGAAGTCTGCTACACAAAGACTTCATGCTTTAGATAGGGAATGGATCCTTAGTGTTGGCTAAAGCAGTGGGAGATGTCCATCGTTATTCTAATAATCATAGGAATTCATTTTTGCAAGATTGTTTTTATGTTCCTAAATTTAAAAGGAATTTAATTTCTATAGCTTGTTTATTTAAAGACTCTTATGTAGTGTCTTTTGATAATAAAGTAGTGATTCATAAAAACAAATCTTTTATCTATGATGGATGGATGCAAAATAATTTATATTTTATCAAACTTAAATGGACTTACTACTGAACACTAAGGTTAATGATAATAACTCTAAAAGACTCAAAACTTCTCACTCAAATAAGACTTATCTTTAGCATTTGCGTATGGGTCATATTAACTTGAATTTGATTCAAAGGTTGGTAAGAGATGGACCTTTAAGTCACTCAAAGGTGGAATTTATACCATAATGTGAATCTTGTTTGGAGTAGAAAATGACCAAAAGACCATTTGGGTCTAAGGACAATAGAGCCGAAGGAGTTCTAGAACTTGTGCATAGTGAAGTTTGCGGACCTATGAACATTTGGGCACAAGGAGGGTATGAGAATTTTGTAACTTTTATTGATGATTACTCAAGGTATAGGTATGTGCACCTAATGCACCACAAAAGAGAAGCTTATGATAAGTTTAGGGAGTTTTGGGCTGAAGAGGAAAAGCAATTGGGTAGACCCATAAAGACACTTCAATCCAATCGAAGTGGTGAATACCTTTCTGATGAGTTCTTGGGACACTTATTAGAGAATGAGATTTTATCCCATTTGACAATGCCAGACACTCTACAGCAAAATGGCATGGCTAAGAGAAGGAATAGGACTTTGTTGGACATGGTTAGGTTCATGATGAGTTATTCGTCATTGCCTTTGCCATTTTGGGGATATGCACTACAAATTGCATGTTATCTTCTGAACAATATGCCTTCAAAATCGATTCCTAAAACTCCTTACAAGTTGTGGACTATGAAAAAGACATCCTTAAACCATATTCGTATATGAGGATGTTCGGCCCATGTCCTGTTTAAGGAAGCGAATAAGTTGGAAGCACGTTCAAAAGTTTGTATATTTGTAAAATTTCCAAAAGAGACTAAAGGGGTTATTTCTATAACCCAAAGGAAAATAAAGTTATGGTTTTAACTAATGTGACTTTCCGTAAGAGATAGTTTCATGGATGACTTAGAGCCTCGAAGCAAAGTGGTGCTTAAGGAGTTGGCCAATGATTTGGTCACTCCAGAGGTTTCAAATGAAACCATTCCAATCGATGTAGAAAAATCAATTGAACTTAAGCAACAACCTAAAGGGCTTTGTCGTAGTAGGAGGATCAGGCATCAACCTGAGAGGTATATGTTTAATAGTGAGGCCTTCTTGGCTGAATCAGATGAACAAGACAGGGATCCTTACACTTATGAAGAGGCTACACTTATGAAGAGGCTATGGAGTATGTTGATTCAAAACTCTAGATAGAGGCCATGAACATAGAGTTGAAGTCTGTGGAGACTAATCAGGTTTGGGAACTTGTGGATCTTCCCAAAGGAGTAAAACCCATAGGGTGTAAGTGGATCTATAAGAGAAAAAGATGAGTGGATGGAAAATTCAAAACCTATATGGCTTGGCTTATAGCTAAGGGATACAGGCAAAAGAAAGGAATTAATTAGCAAGAAACCTTTTGCCTATAGCCATGCTTACGTTCATCTATACTCTCTTGCCATAGCTGTTGCTCTTGACTACGAAATTTGACAGATGGATGTCAAGACGACCTTTTTGAATGGCTATCTTTATGCGTCCATATATATATTGAACAACCAAACGGCTTCAAGGCTAATGGTAAAGAGGGTAAGGTTTGCAAGCTACTAAAGTCAATTTATGGACTTAAGCAGGCTTTTTGTTCTTGGAATATAATATTTAATCAAGTGATCAAGACTCATGGGTTTGCACAAAATACGGACGAACCATGTGTTTACAAACACATTAAAGATGGGAAGTTGGTTTTTCTACTGCTCTATGTAGATGATATTATGCTAATTGGCAATGACATTAGAGTGTTGTCATCGGTCAAATTATGGTTGACAAATAGTTTGACATGAAAGACTTAGGTGAGGCTAATTTTGTTCTTGGTATCTAGATCTTCGGAATAGGAAAAACAGAATGATAGCTTTGTCCCAAGCAGGCTACATAGATAAAATTCTCAAAAGATTTGCAATGCAGGATTCTAAGAAATGTGGGCAACCATCTAGGTCTGGAATTACTCTTCCTAAGAAAGACTCTCCAAAGTCTGATGAAGAAAGATAAAACGTAAAAAAGGTACCTTATGCTGTGGTAGTGGGTAGTATCATATATGCCATGCCTTGCACATGATCAGATATTTGTTATGCAGCTAGAATTGTAAGTCTATTTTAGTCGGATCTAGGACCAAACCACTACGTTGCAGTCAAGCATATTTTCAAGTACCTAAGAAGGACTCAAAGGTATATGCTTATGTATTCAGGTGAGGATTTGACTCCTTTAGGATACACTGATTGGGAATTCCAATCCTATCTGGATTCGAGAAGATCGACTTCAGGTTTTGTGTTTATTGTAGGTGGCGGTGCCATTTTTTGGAGTAGTGTCAAGCAAGATTACACTTTAGATTCAACAATGTAGGTCTAGTATGTGGCAGCCAGTGATGCTTCCAAAGAAGCAGTGTAGGTCTACAAGTTCCTTGGGGATCTTGATATAATTCTTAGTATAGATAAGGCGGTATTACTATACTATAATAACAGTGTGGTGGTAGCTAACATTGTACTATTATAACAGTGTGGTAGTAGCTAATGCTAAGGAACCAAGATTTTATAAGAAGAGTAAGCATGTTGATTAAAAGTATCATGAGATAAAGGACTTGATAGAGGGTAGGCATGTCACTGCATAAAAAATCGCATCCGATGACAATTTAGCTAATCCATTCACAAAGACATTAGCTACGAGAGTTTTCAAGAGGCATGTGGAAGCTGTGGGGAAGCGAGATTTGTCATATTTATTCACTTAGTGCAAATGGAGATTGTTAGACATGTATGCCTTAAGGAGTAAAAATATAATATGTTTTTGGAGACATTTTTATCAATAAAGAATTTATTTATTATTCATATACTAAATTATTATCCTCTTTACGTTCATATTTGTTAAATGTATAATAAGTAAACAATAGTCAAAGACTGTCAGTCTAAACCTTTAGAATCAGGCATATGATGGACAGATTATACAGAAGACATGATTCTAAAGGTGACGGTCAAAATTATAAGATCCATACTCAAGGGAATAAAGTTAGGTGCTTTATTCATGTAAAGATTTTTATGTTTTCATATCTCTAACGGGAGATGGTTTGTCTTGGCCATCAGAGGTGGACCCGCAATTGGAAACATTGGTGCTTTTTCATAGGTGACTATGTATTGGATCGGGACATAAAGTGTAATTAATTTGGATTAACAATTCTGTCTCGACAAATCAATTCACTTTAGACAATCATATGTGTTGTATTTTAATCCTGAGATGAATAGTAGGCCTATTTCTTGACTTATGTCTTTTGATGTACGAAAGGGTGACGTTTGTGATGGTACGTACACAGGTACGTTGAGGACATGACTCTTGATAGTGTAGACTTGTTATTCATAGATATGGAATCCATAGCTCTTCTTTAGGAGCAAATGATATCCTCTTTGTGTGCGTTCTTTTGTAATTGAAAAACTAGAGATACATAGGTGGAACCAAATGGTATACTACCTTTAGATAGTAAGTTTTTCGATGGTAAGATAATGGAATGTAAGAGAAAAATAATCAGGAAGGTAAGACAGAATTTATCCTTAAGCTGATTATGGATAATCCTACAGGGATACAATACATTATGATATGTCATGGAGACTTAGCTATTCGAGGTTCATAATTCTATATAGTTCGAGAGTGCAGCTCCAAGCTTTTAGTAGAGTAGCGTTAGAGTTGATAATTATGAAATATATATCTGGGATATAGGGCTTCATAATTATTGAGAGCTTGAACGATATAACTCCATCAAGTCCCTTTTGCTAGCTCATAATAAATCTTGTAATGATATGACATGCTTTTCTAATAAATTGGTGACTTACGTCAAATTATCAGATTGGTTGAAATTCTATAGGATCAAATAATTCATGTGTGTTTATAGTTAAATTAATTTTGTGAAAATTAATTCAAGATAAACTTGTTGAATTATCGAAATCAGATAATTCATGTCTGTTTATCGATTGAATTAATTTCGAGTAAATTAATTCAAGATAAACATGCTGAATTATCAAGAATATTTATTTTTCTAGAGATTATCTAGATATGACTATTTTAATTAGATAACTTCTTTGTTGGGTCATTTGAATTAAAACTAAGGGTCTATCCCAAGAATCTTGGGTAGGAAATGAAAGATCCACATGGATCATTTATTGTAAGTTCGGTAGGCCGATCTTTAGGTTTGGCCTACAGATGGAGTAAGTTTGGTAGGTTGATCTACTAGTTCAGCTTACTAACTAAACAATTTTTGATTACACGTTTTTAGGCAAGATTTTATTAGATATTTATCCTTAATTAGAATATTTGAGGCCTTATCGGATAAGGACAAAGTCCTAGGTCCAACTTCTATGAATAGGGAGTGAGACTCTTACGTTATTTAAATCAGTTAAGGAATTAAGAGTAAGCATTCTAGCCTATGAGTCCCTGCAACTCTCTGGGAGCTATTGTTCATAAATCACGAATCTTAGCTCTAGGTTTCCTCGATCAGTTGTAAGGAGAGTCACCAGGGAAAATCTATATGATGTGCGCCCACACGTGCTCCGATCGTAGATAGAGAATAACAAAGAAGACTAGATGGTTGAGGCTCTTTTAGAATGCCTTTCTCTTCATCGATTTTGGGAACTTTTTAGCAAACAAGATTAGTAAGATCTAGTTAATTTATGCATATAGCATGTTAAACTTGTGTTTTAGAAAATACTCTGGTGTAAAAAATTTTTAAATTCCACTACATACTACTTTTCTAACAGTTTTCCCATTTTGAGAATTTGATTAAGCTTTGTTGATCCAATTTTTAGCTTGTAAATTTGGTTGTGGTAATAAACTATTCTTCTGTGGAAGTAGACATGGGTTTTTATAGGAATAAACAACTCATTTTTCAAGCTCTCGTTCTCTTCAAGTGCCTTGTTGAGTTTTTCTTCTAGCTTGATATTTTTAGCCATGACCTTCTCCCATAGCCTAAACAACTTGTCGTAGGCATCATGCAATATTTCTAGCTTTTGTTCTAGATCACCATCTTCCTTTATTTCTGCAATTATGTGAGCAACAAAAGCCCAAATGTTGCTTGAATACTCTTCTCCTTTAGATTCCCTCATGTCATCATAACTCAATGTGGCACAATTCCCCCTCTTCATGCTTCTACTCCTATTTTTGTTGTTGGTACAAATGTCTAAAATCTACCCAAATCCTTCATATTCATTGCATTAGACACCACATTTTCTATCAAGACCTCTTTCCTTGTTTGAGTGTCTTGTTGTTATGGATTTTCTTCTGGTGTTCTTACTCCTTCAATAGAAATTTCTCTAGAAATTCTCTCAAAAAAATTTTCAAAATTATGAGTGATAAGAGCCAGTCTATCATCAGTCATCATCTTTGTTGTCTATGTCAACATTTTGTTAACCCTTTAGAGAAACTCCCTTCTCCTTTTTTTTATCTAGGCTTTAACTTCCCTTCAAAAGTTATGAAAGCTCCGACCAATTCTTGCACGCTCATTTTGTCAAGGTTTCTGTTATCTTCGAGTGATGTGACCTTGGTGTGAAATCTCTTTAGAAGAGACCTTAGTATTTTATGAACAATTTTTGAATATTAATAATGTTCACCAAGAGCAAAAGAGGAGCTAACAACACCACAAATTTTAGTATAAAATCCAACAAAAGTTTCATGTTCTTCGATGGAAATGTTATCAAAGGTAGTTTTGGAGTCTAGAATGTTTCACACTAGATGTTCCTTTATCAGCTACTTCTAGTTTAATCAAGGCCTCTTTGGACTCAGTGCAAGTGGAAATTTGTTTAAATTGGTTTGCATCTATAGCATTGAAAATAGCATTTAACCCTTTTGAATTCCAAATAGCAGATTCATAGTCTGTGGTAGACCATTCACTCTATTTTTTCTCTAGTTTCATCTTTTTTCTATTGTGACAATTGACAAACTCTAGCTTGTTTCAATGACATTCCAAACATGTTTGTCAATGGAGCTCAAAAATGCTCTTATTCTCACCTTCTAATAGGAGTAGTTGGTTCCAACAAGACATGGTGGTTCAATCATTGAGCCTCCTTCTTTCAGTCTATCCATTAAGACTTAATCCCCTTGATGTTGTTGTAGTTGTAGTGAACTACTCTGATGCCACTTGTAAGTCCTAACAAACAAACTTATTGATCCTATCTAAATGAACACACAAATAATCATGGAAGAAAATTGTTTTGATGGTTTAGTCTGTAACAACAATAATAAACAAAAATAACCATAAACATAAATATAAATAAATGAG
The DNA here is from genome assembly GCA_946598075.1 of Artocarpus hirsutus. NCBI lineage: Eukaryota > Viridiplantae > Streptophyta > Magnoliopsida > Rosales > Moraceae > Artocarpus > Artocarpus hirsutus. The sequence goes on along the minus strand of CAMOHE010046344.1, from coordinate 179,567 downwards.
CACTAGATGTGATTATTTAATGTGGCCAAAAACATAAGTCGGGAAAGAAACACAGATGTTAAGCATACCATCTTGAAAGATAGGACTTTAATTACTTCAAATGATTGTTAAAAGAAAATTAGAATTTTAAGTCTCTTAGGACTCCACCAATCCAAAACTCCTAAAGTCTCCCCTTTTTTGTAGGCTTTAGCTTGTGTGGCTCACCTTCGATCCAACTAACCTACTTCGAGAACAACCACTCGCCTGTTGGAAAATAGTACATAGCAGAATTTTAAAATTTTTTAATATCAAAGTATTTTCCAAAACACAAATTTGACACATTATATGCATAAATTAACCAGATATTACTAACCTTTGAATGTCGAAGAACTCCCGTAATCCATGAAGAAAAGTAATGTTCCTAAAGAGCCTTAACCAATTGGTCTTCTTTGCTATTCTCTATCCACGATCGGAGTGAGTGTGGGCTCACACGTATAGCTCTTCCACCTGGTGACTCTCCTTCCAACCAATTGAGAGAACCCAAAGCTAGTGTTCGTGATTTGTGAAAAAGAGCTTTTAGGGAGTTTTAGAATCTCACTTGTAGAGTATCACTCTTAATCTCTCAATTGATCTTAATAATAAAAAGACTCACTCCCTTTTTATAGAGGTTGGGTCCAAGAGTTAGTCCTTATCAGATAATGCCTTAAAATTTGAATCAAAATAAAATTCAGATCAATATCTGATGAAATCCGTACGAAAACGCATGATCTTTTTATCACACGATTGATATGCCAATCTGTCTAATAGGTAGGCCGAACTTCCCCCATTGGTAGGCCAAACTGTCGATAAAAATCTCTATGAATCTTTTATTTTCCACCCGAGATTCTATTGGATAAAGTCTCAGTTTTAATTCAAATAACTCGATAGAGAAATTATCTAATTAAAATAACTTTATCTAGATAATCTCTAGGAATATAAATGAATTCCTAATAATTCTACAAGCTTATCTTGATTTAATTTATTCAAAATTAAATCAACTGATAAACAAACAAGAATTATCCGATCCAAATAATTCAACAAGTTTATCTTAAATTAATTTTGTGACAAAATTAATTCAAGTGATAAACAGACATGAATTATTTGATTTTTTTAAATTTCAATGAATCTAAAAAATCTAACATAAGTCGAATTTCAATGAATCTAAAAAATCTGACATAACTCTCCTTAAGGAAAGTTGCATTAGTTGAAACCACGACTTTATTTTCCTTTGGGTTATAGAAATAAACCCCTTTAGTCCCTTTTGGATATCCTACAAATATGCAAACTTCCGAACGTGCTTCCAACTTATTCGTATCCTTAAACAAGACATAATCCGAACATCCCTATATGCAAATATGGTTTAAGGATGTCTTTTTGCCCGTCCACAACTCATGAGGAGTTTTGAGGACCGATTTTGAAGGCACGTTGTTCAAAAGATAACATGCGGTTTGTAGTGCATATCCCCAAAAAGATAAAAGCAATGATGAGTAACTCATCATGGACCTTAACATGTCTAATAAAGTCTTGTTCCTTCTCTCTGATACGCCATTCTGCTGCAGAGTGCTCGGCGTAGTCAAATGGGATAAAATCCCTTTCTCTAATTAGTGTTCCAAAAACTCATCAGAAAGGCATTCTCCACCTCAATCGGATCGAAGTGCCTCTATGGGTCTACCTAATTGCTTTTCCACTTCAGCCTGAAACTCCCTAAACTTGTCAAAAGTTTTGCTTTTGTGGTGCATCAAGTACACATACCCATACCTTAAGGGATCGTCAATAAAAGTGGCAAGGTACTCAAACCCTCCTCATGTTCAGATGTTCATCGATCCGCAACATCACAATGCACAAATTTTAGAACCCCTTTGACCCTATTGCCCTTAGACCCAAATGGTCTTTTGGTCATTTTACCCTCTAAACAAGATTCACATTGAGGTATAGATTCCACCTTGAAGTTACTTAAAGGTCCATCCCTTACCAACCTTTGAATCCTATTCAGGTTAATATGACCAAGGCACAAATGCCAAAGATAAGTCTTATTAGAGTGAGAAGTTTTAAGTCTTTTAGAGTTATTATCATTCATCTCAACATTAAGCAGTAAGTCCATCTTAGGTTTGAGAAAATATAGATTATTTTGCATCCATCTAGAACAGATAAAAATTTGTTTTTACGAATTACCACTTTATTATTAAATGAAACCAAATAGGAGTCTTTAAATAAACAAGCTTCAGAAATTAAATTTCTTTTAAACTTAGGAACATAAAAACAATCTCGCAAAATTAAATTCCTATAATTATCAAAATAAAGATGGACGTCTCTGACTACTTCCGCTAAGACCAAGGATCCATTGCCCATTTGAAGTATGAAGTCTTCATGAAGCATACTTCTCGTTTCTTTGAACCCCTACAGAGAAACACAAACATGATTAGTTGCACCAGAATCTATGAACCAAATGTCACTGGTTTCCTCATCTAAACAAGTTTCTAAATACAGAAGATCATACCTACCTCCTTTGGAAAGGAAGTCCTTGCAATGCTTCTTTATATGCCCAACCTTTCCGCAGAAGAAGCACTTAAGCTTCTTTGGGTTCTTCTTCTTCTTCTTGCTCTTATTGTTAGCAGGAATAGAAGACTTCCTATTCTTAGCCTGTTATTTCTTTCCATTCCCAAAGTTTGGATTGGAACCAGAAGCAACCGCCAAATTGGCCTCGCCTTAGCAGGAGACTCCTTGATCAACAGTTCAAACTCCTATAACTGTTTCATTAATTCTGTTAAGGTCATATCCCACCTATTGCTCAAATTAAATGTAGCTCTAAATGGAATAAATTCCTTTGACAGAGTCTCAAAGACCATAGTCATATGAGTTTTAGTATCGATGTCAGCTCCATTGGTTTGTGCCTCAGCGAGGTAACCCATGACCAAAATCATGTGCTCCTTTATAGATTTCCCCAGCCTCTGCTTACAGTTAAGAAGTTTCTAAAGCACCCCTTGCTTCTTAGTTAAGGCCTGGCCTCCAAACATGTCCTCTAGATTATCCAAGATCTGCTTAGCAGTCTCATAATCCTCATATTGAGCCTACAGCACGTTGTTCATGCTGGCCATAACATAGTAGTAGGCCTTATCGTTTGCATCTTTCAAGCAATCATACGCTTGGAATTGCTCATTAGTGGAGTCTCTCGTAGGCTCGGGAGGACAAGGGGTTGTTAGCATAAATTTTAGTTTCTCAAAGGAGAGGACGATATCCAGGTTCTGCTTCCAATCATTAAAATTCTCCCTGATTAATTGGTTTTTGTCAAGTATCGAAGATAAAGCATTTTTAGACATTTTTAATCTACAATAAAGAATCATATACTAAACATAAGCAAACATACAATAATAATTTAGTAAGATAACACAATCATGTAAAAACATACAAATGTGTTTATGTGTGAAAACCTTGAAATATCACAACCTTACAACGATAATTCTCAACTCAGAATTCAACAAGCTCCTAGGGGAGTCATGCCAAATTCAATCAAGAACATGGATCCCCTCTTGATTAATATACGCCATCCAGGACCCGTAAGATCCAGCATATATTAATAATCATTTATTTGGCCATTAATTCTATTAACAAAGCTCCTAGGGGAGGTTAATAATAAAATTAACTTGAGTGTATAACCATCGTTTCAATATTTTATCCACGATTTATAATCAACACCTAGGGGTGTGCAACCATAAATCATGCTAAAATACCTTATACTCTCTGAGGTCCAATTTGGTACATGATAGAAATCCCTTCTTAAGGGTCGCGACCGCCATGTTCTTCTTATGGACCAATAATGAAGGCCTTTCTTCAAAAACCTTCTCCCATTCAATCTTTTGAAATCAAGGTTTTATTTTAAAAACCATGCATGAACAATTTTAATATGAGCAGCACTCCCTCTTTTATATGACATGTTATCAATATACATGGCAAATCATATTATAATGCAGATAAGCAAAGCAATCAAGTAAAGCTACAAGCAAAATAATAATAAATAACTATAATATTATGGTTCCATCCTAGAGAATAGAAAATAAATATTACAAGAGAATAATCGAAACATATTATTGATTCTTCATCCTTGAATCCTCAAGTTGTATCCTTCTTCATGTAAATCCCATCTTCAAGTCTTCAATTCTGTATGAATCAAAAACTTCAAATTTTTGATCATATCCAAATTTAATATTTCTCAGAATTATCCCAAAAATAAAATTAAAACTACACTAAACATTGCACCTTTTCTGGAAAACTTTCAAGATCTTTGCCGGCAAGCTGATCTGGGTGATCGGCCTGCCGGTCATGATCCACCAACCTATCAATTTTTACAAATCAGCCTACTGATTCATGATAGATAGGCCTACCGAACCAAAAGTTCGGCCTGCTGCTAGAGCCACCTGATTTTTGCCTTACTGATGGCCTATCGAACCTCATGTTTGGCCTACCGATTTGCGACCATGGGCCAACTGAATTGGAGTGTTTGGTATGCCGACCGAGCAGAAACCACCCTTTTTAGAAAATACAGTTTCTAATGTAATTTATCAATTTTATTCTCAACAATTCAAAAACATAAAATTAGAGACATAGGAAATACCTAGGAGTGTCATCACCTATCTGCTAGATCCACTTTTAGGTTCATCTTCTCTAAATGATTTTTTAATTACAAAATTCTTACAAATTTAAAATTAAATAATAATTCCTAGATGGAGATGATAGTTTGCCATCTAATTACATGAAAACCTAAATACACATTCTAACCTCTATGAAACCTTAACCGGTGTAAATAAATAAATTAATTAATAATTAAATAATAATTTAATCAACCATAATTAATTAATAAACATTCACCATATAATCCATGACAACATATAATATTATATGGAAACCTAGAGTGTTAACTCTCTATAAAATTAAATTCAAGCATGGGAGAGATCAAGATCACATAATTTATACATATAGTATGATCACAAACTTGTAAATTTATGTAAAAACCATGGCTCTGATATCAATTGTTGGAAAAATAGTATGCAGCAAAATTTTAAATTTTTTTTATATTAGAGTACTTTCCAAAATACAAGTTTGACATACTATATGCATAAATTAACCAGATCTTACTACCCCCTAAATGCCAAAGAACTCTCGTAATCCGTGAAGAGAAGTAACATTCTAGAAGAGCCTCAACCAACTGGTCTCCTTTGCTATTCTCTATCCACGATCGGAGTAAGTATGGGCTCACACATACAGCTCTTCCACTAGGAAACTCACCTTCCAACCAATTAAGAAAACCCAAAGGTAGTGTTCGTGATTTGTGAACAAGAGCCCTTAGGGAGTTTCAAAATCTCACTTGCAAACTATCACTCTTAATCTCTCAATTGATCTTAATAATAATGAGACTTACTCCCTTTTTATAGAGGTTGGGTCCAGATAATGCCTTAAAATTTGAATCAGAATCAAATTCAAATCAATATTTGATAAAATTTACATGAAAACACGTGACTTTTTTATTACACGATCAGCATGCCGATCTATCTAATAAGCATGCCGAATTTCACACGTGATCTTCTTATTGCACGAACAGCACGCCAATTTGTCTAAGAAGCATGTCAAACTTCCCCCATCGGCAAGTTGAACTTGAGGATCAGCATGCCAAACTACCAATAAAAATCTCAACAAATCTTTTATTTTTCACCCAACATTCTATAGGATAAAGTCTCAGTTTTAATTCAAATAACCCAATAGAGAAGTTATCTAATTAAAACAACTTTATCTAGATAATCTCTAGGAAAATAAATGAATTCCTAATAATTCTACAAGTTTATCTTGATTTAATTTATTCAAAATTAAATCAACTAATAAACAGACAAGAATTATCCGATCCTAATAATTCAACAAGTTTATCTTGAATTAATTTTGTCACAAAATTAATTCAACCAATAAACATGCATGAATTATTTGATTCTTTTGAATTTCAACCAATCTAATAAATTTGACATAAGTCACCAATTATTGAAAAAACACGCCATATTGTTACAGGATTTTTGTGAGCTAGCAAATGAGAACTGATGGACCTATATAATTCAAGCTCCTGATAATTATGAAACCCAATATCCTAGATATACATTTCATAATTATCAACTCCAAGCTACTCCACTAAAAGCTTGGAGCTGCACTCTTGAACTATATAGAATTATGAAGCCTGTGTAGCTAGGTTTTCATGACATATCATAGTGTATTGTATCCCCATAAATATTTATAATCGACTTAAGGAAAAGTTTTGTTTTACCTTCTCGATTATTTTTATCTTACGTTCCATTATCTCACCATATGAAAACTTATCACCCAAAGATAGTATACCATTTGGTTACACCTATGTATTCAAATAGTTGAGCACTCTAGTTTTTCAATTACAAAATAACGCATATAAAAGGATATCACTACTCCTAAAGAGGAGCTATGGATTCCATATCTATGAATAACAGGTCTACACTATCAAGAGTCATGCTTCCAATGTACCGGCTTGCATGCCACTATTAAAATGTAGGTGTCATCCTTTGATACATCAAAAGACACAAGTCAAGACAACATGCCCACTATTCATCTCAGGATTAAGATACAATACAAATAATTGTCTAAAGTGAATTGATTTGCTAAGACAAAATTATTAATCCAAATCAATTCACTTTATGTCCTGATCCAATATATCGTCACCTATGACAATGTGCCAATGTTTCTATTTACGGAGTCCACCTCCGATGGTCAAGACAAACCATCTTCCAATAGGGATATAGACAACATAACAATCTTTACATAAATAAAGTGCCTAACTTTATTCCCTTGATTGCAGATCATATGATTTAGACCATCGCTTTGAGAATTGTGTCTTCCGCATAATCTGTCCATCATATGCCCAATTCTTAAAGGTTTAGACCGGCAGTCTTAGACTATTATTTGCTTAACATACATTCAACCAATATGAACATAAAGAGGACAAGATTTGGTATATAAATAATAAATGAGTTCTTTATTGATAAAATGTCTCCAAAAACATATTACATTTTTACTACTTAGGGCATACATGTCTAACATCGCCTTCGATCTAATTAACCTTTTTCAAGTCATCAACCTACCTAGATCCATTTTTCATTAGGTTGGAGAGACAATGGTTAAGCCCAAGAATGCTCTTGTTTTCTCTCACTCTTAAAGCTTACAAGGAAAACACTCATTATACAAAGAAAATACACCAGTATCATCAAGAGACTCCTTAAGCCAAGGGTCAATTTATAATGTAGGTTATCTTCATCTTAGCTGCTCAAAAATGGTTCAAATATACAACAATTAATCCAAATTTGCATCCTCCATTAATTCCATGGATTTGCCATTAATTTTTGTGGTTGACTCTATTTGTCTTCAAGGATGCTAGTTGTCCAATGTAGTCATGTTGTGACAAACGAGATAAATATGGCAAGTATACACACAATCTGCAGCTAAAGAAGAAAATTCAAATTTCATTAATTTTCATTAAATCAGTTTGAAATTAGTAGCATAATACATTCCAAAAAAATAACTCACATTAGAACAAATCCAAATTTAAGTGAGGCAAAATCAGGGAGTTTCCTAAAAAAAATTTGACTTAAAACCATGAGAAAACTTGGGAATGAACAAAATCTAGTGCCACCATGTCAAGATATAAGTTTCAATCAAAATTTGCGAATGAACGTACCTTAAAAAGCTTATTTGACAAACCTGATTAGAAAAGATAAACTTTCCATATCCATCTCGCTGTGTTCACATAGATCAATCATCCAATGTGATAAAATGAGAAATCTAGACTTTCCATCACATTGTGTTCACACAGATCAATCATTCAACATGATAAAACGAGAAATCTAGACTTTCCCTAAATAAACCAATCTGTCAAGACAAGACAAAATTATTAACTTCTACATTTAAAGAAAGCTGCCAAAAAGTATCCAAATGCACAACTCGAACTCATTTGAATTTTTCAAGTAAAAAAATAGAATACTTCAATCAGAATTTAACTTTTCAAAAACCAATTAGGCAAACAATAATGTACAATCAATTTGGAAACTTACAATTAAGCTCAAGAGTCACTATCAAAAAAAATGTTTAAAATATTTCCACTTAAAAACCCAATTGATAATGAAATGATAACAAACTCATAGGAATAAATTTCCTAAAAATAGTGGTTATGTCATCACAGTTTGGAATCTTTGAGATGACTTTGCTAAATCACTTGATGTAGTTTGTTGCATGCTTCATGTGTGCAGTGCTCACAAGTGCATGAGTTGCTTCAAGTATTAAAGTGATGTGTAGAGTGGTCGATCCCACGAGTATTGTGTTTAATTGTCATTAAGTACCATAATTGATTGGGTTTGAGATTATTTGAATTAGCAAATAGGCAACGAATAAAAGAAACTAATAAAAATAATGAAGCAAATGAAATAAAGTAATGAAGACATATAATTAAAAATACTAGAGCATTAATTTCATCATAATTAGCCCATACTAATTTTATTATTATGTGAGTCTCAAAATTTATTGGTCAAACCATTAATTAACTCAATTACCTCTCCCAAGTGTCAAAGTGGATAATATACTCAAAAACTTGATTCTAATGTCCCTATTAAAAACCAAGTAGTTTAAATATTCATTAAGCTTTAGTTCTTCTATGACTTTGAAGGTATTTTAGGCCTCCTAAACTATAAAAACCTAAGTAGTATTGTCCAATTAGGATGTATAAAATTACCTCTCCCGACTATCTAATTTCATACATTAAAATTATCTAATTCATTAGCCAAATAAACAAGAAGCATTAAGAATAAGACAACATAATTAAACCATGAAAAACCACTTAAAATAAATCAACACTTCATATTTAGGCAAAATCAAAGCTCTAGAAAAACAACTATTCCATAACTAAAATTAAGCAAGCTAAAATTAAGGGTATATCATTTACAAATCACAAAAAATAAAAAGATGAGAATAGGAATGAAAAAACCTATTTTGAAATTATCACAATCTCAAAGTCCTTCTTCTTTTTCTTCTTCTTCTTCTTCTTCTTCTTTACCTCTCATACTTCTTGATCTTCAAATGCTTTCTTTCATGATGAGTTATTGAAAATAAAACCTAAATCTAAAACTAGAATTAAATTCGTAAACTAAAAATAAAAACTAAAGTAAATATTTATTTATTTATTTTTCTATTTCTCCGTTTTTGGTTTCTTGGGAATCGGCTCTCCAAATCCCAAAAACCCAATAAAATGGAGCCCTGTTCTTTTTCAGCTCTAGAGCTTTATGTCACAAGCCACACAATTTTTGCCCCATCCTAACCATTGAAGGCTCATGAAGACTCTAGGATTCTCTAGGGTATTTTCTAAGCGTTGGAATCAATTAGAATACTCTAGAACATCCTAGAGAAATCAAGACAATGAGGTAGAGTCATGGATTTTCTAGAATGTTTCGCAATATTCTAAAAGCTTCCATGACATTCTAGAAGGTTTCATAATATTCTAGAAGATTCTACATGGGTCTAGAATACTCAAGAAATATCTTGAACTCTCTAGACGATTCTAGAACCCTTTGGATGACCGTAGAGAACTCTAGAACTTTCTAGAACATTTGAGATACATGTAACATACTAGTATATTGTAGAATTCTCTAGAGCCTTTTACACTTTGTACATAGTTTAAGTACCATGCTAGAATGTTCTAGGCTAGCCCTCTTTCTACATGATTCTAGAATATTCTTGGGATGGCTTTTAGCCTATGAATAGGGGAATGCCCCTCATTTGCCATCCATCCTCCACACTTGTAAAGACTACTTTCATAATAGAAATCTTGTTTTCACTCTTATCACTCTCATAGAGTTCTTTCTTTGACTTCACCAACATTTTGCTTTGCCTTCTCACTTTGTCCTTGTCCTTTAGAGTTCAGGTGAAGTTAGGCTTACTTAGCATTGGGATTGTGCTAAGGCCGCATGGCTGTTTAGTTGAAAAGATTAAGGCCGTGACGTTTAGCTAATGGAGGTTTTATAATGAAATACTATGCTCCCTAATTAATTCCATGCCCCGCAAGAAAATAAAAGGGTCTAACACGTCACCACATAGGGTGGTTGGCTTGGCAAAGTGAATTGTCGAGACACGTTGTGAGATACCAATGGGCAAGCATGAAAAGCACATGTAGAAAAATGGGTCACATCGCACAAGATATGGCTCAGCTGAATGGCATTTGATGCAGGGCGACACATGGCTCACGGAGAGTGGATGATGGCTGCTGATGGTCTGTGCAAAATGTGCGCCTGTCATGGATGGGCAGCATGTGCACATCTGAGGCCTTTCTAAGCTGATTCGAGGGCTTTCAATGCGAGTTAAATGCTCTTAACCACTTTCACATGTGGTTATTTTTGGGGCAAATATAAAATTCAAATTTTCTACATCTTCTTTTGACCCCAAATTATTTTTAAATTGCCTTTTTCATCTACATAAAAGACGAAAATAAAATAAATGGATGGGAAAATAATAATAATAATAATAATAATAATAATAAAATTCAATTAAATTAAAATAAAATAAAAAAATTTAAAAATAAAAAATAAAGTAAAAACTTAAAAGTAAAATATATAAAAATAAAAAATTAAATTAAATTAAATTAAAATATCAAGAACATAAAAAATAGTTGCATTCAAAGACATGAATAACTTTATTTTTATAAAGTTATCACACCCCCAAACTTAGTATTTTGCTTTTCCTCAAATAAAAGAAAAAGAAAGAGAAATCAAAAATATGTCAAGATAGGCTCAAAAAAGTTCAAGCGGTTCAAGGATCGCTTAAGTCATTTCTTTAGCGAAGTGAGGTCTAAGGTTTTCCCTTAGAGAAAATCAAGCAAATAATAGGACTTGGGAGATCATGAAAATCACATATTTATACAAACATTGTCCAAAAATACACCCAATTCAAAGATCAAGGTATAGTGTTCAATACAGATCATTACAAAACCAACACAGGAACTAAACACTAACTTAGGCAATATCTACACTTTCAACAAGTAGTGCACAATTTCCAATTAAGGTTTTCGTCATTTGTTTATGATAAATCACAAAAATCTCTAATCATTCAAAACTTTTTAATTTTTTAATTTTTTAAAAGAAAAAACAAAAAACAAAAGTTTAATTGTCCCCCCAAACTCAATATGCACGAAATCCTCAATATATAAAAAAGCACAAGAAATAGGAAAGTTTAAAGGAAACTCTCATCGTTGATGTTCAATGGTGCTTAGGCATGGCAGTTTGATGTCATTGAAGCTCATGGGATGACACCTATGTCCCCAACTCCCTTTGGCTCTATCACTTGCACCTATAATAGAAAAGAGAGAAAAACAAAATAAAAGGTTCCTAAAAATTAAAGTTTATTAAAACTCAAAGCAAACAAAGAAAAAGTTTTAGAAAGCTTGGTAGCCTCTTAAGAAGCACTTGATTAAAACCATGGGCTTGACTATTGGAGAAGCCCTCATCAAAGAGCAGCTTCCACCATAGTAGGTGTCATAAACCATTACAAATAAGTCTTGTGATGTGATACCCTTAAGCTTCGCAAGATATAAAAATATGTCGCACGTATGTCCAACTTGACTGGGGTCCAATGAATAGGCTTCTTGGGCTTGTAGGAGTAATGTTAATGTCGATGGAGGAGGTATTGACCACATAGAATCTTTATAGATGTGATCTTTGACCGATATAGGCATTACAAGTTTGACAACATAGATGTCTCCTTGAAATTCTTCTAGCATGTCCAAGTCTTAAGCCCCTTCTTTACTTAGAGATTCTTCTTGAAAAATCTCTAAGTCCTCCTCCCTTGGCATAGGTTCCTCACTTGGTTTTACCTTCGACATGTTAGGCAAATTCCATTGCTTCAACTCGGTAAGCGCATTGGCAATTTGTCCAACTTAGGTGTCTATGCAATCAATCTGACTAAGTTTGTCAACTAGTTGACATTATCCTTCAATTTATTGATTTGTATTATTATTTGGATAAGTACCTCTTCATATGCCGGTATAGTCTCTTAAGGTAGGGTTTCAATTGGTGGCTCCATCAAGTTGCATGTTCTCCCAACCACGATTGTTCCTTGAACAATTCAAAACCTAATAATTGTACTCCATCATTGATAGCACATAATTTTACATAATTTTCATATCATTATTCCATGCATTTTATTTGTTAGTACTTTGTTTTATTGAGTTTTTATTGTATTTTAGGTAGTTTGATTGCTATTAAATAATTTGAAGTCAAAAACATTGATTTAGATTCATTTTAGATTCAAGAGTTGAAGTTCAGAGGAAACTAGGAGGCAAAACAAGTGCTTTGGATTAGCAAAACTATTTTTCCTTGTTTCCATGCCGCAAGAAAGATTTGGGGTGCCCCCGAGATCAAATTCCCTTGCCCTCGTAATTTTTCCAGTCAACCAGCATTTGGCATGGCTGCGCTAAACACATCTCGTGGCCACGTGGGAGTATCGCTTCCTTTCATGGTCTCAACCAACCCTCTACATGGTTGCTAGCTTCTGGCCAGTTTTCAAATCCAATTTTTGTATGCGGCAGTGCCGTTTTTCCTCGCCCCTATATGTATTTCAGTTTTTATGCTATTTTGAGCTAAATGTGCTCCAGAACAAAGAGAAAACAAAAGTTCCTCAAAAGAGAAAGGAAAGAAATGAGTTCTTGACTCCAACGACTCCAGAAGACTTGAAAAATATAGAAGAGAAGAAGGAGATTGAGGTAGATCAAGAGATTATTGCTTGGAAATTCCTAAAAAAACTCCACTAAATTGTGTTGTAATGTTGTTAAATTTTGTCCTTTTGTTTTCAATTTTAATTATGTCTAGCTAAGTTATTTTATGCTTAAAGGTGAATTCAAAGCCTTAAACATATTTATATAGTTGATTATATGGGTTATTCTTAGAATTTCTTGTTGAAATTACTTATGTTTCACCACATTTACTATTCATAGTTGATTTTCTTGGTGTTATTTAGGTGCGTTACTAAGTAGAACCTGAAAATTAATTAATGCTAGGTTAGAAATCTTGATCTATAATTGTCTTGAATTCTTAACCAGAAATAGCAAATTGTGAAACACATTTGAAGCGAGCCTTTCGTGCGATTGTGATAGAGAATGTATCATAGGTTGAAGTCTACATGTTTGTTGCCAAGATTGACCTATCTTTCTTAATGTAATGCTTCTGTTAGATTGAACTTAGAGAGCTTTTTTCTAGGTTGTTTGTTGGAAAAGGGTTTAATAAAGTGCTTGTCTTATTGAATCTAAAATATAAAGAAGGATTAGGGTAGTAGAGTTTCTCGCTATCAATGACTATTAATGTCAACAAAAAATTTAGGAATAATTCTAAGATCATTTACGTAAACATTGTCGAATGGTGGAGAATGAACCTGTAACCCATTTTAGTTTCATTGTTTGTAATCTTTTGAATTTCACGTCTTGATTATTTATTTTACTTGTTAATTTTAATTCTCATTGATTTAGTTGAAAAATCAAGACCCCTTCTTTAAGTAATATATATATATATATATATAAATTGACAACAAATTAATTAAATTCAATCCTCTGCAGGAATAATGTAATGCCCTTTACGGACATCATAATAATCATTACTTTTACTGTTTATAAAATTATTTAGAGATAATAAATCAAATAAAATATTTACACTCAAACATTTATCCTAGGAAAACATGCATAAATTTTTTTTAAAAAAAAACTATTTATCAGATTTGCTTCTTTTACCTCGATTAGCCCAACGGATCACCTATAGTGTTCGGCAAATCGTCTGCCCATAGAAATGGTTAGTTTACAAATACAATCATTTACTAAATTATAGACACACAAAACTTCAAATAATATTTAAACATGTCAAGGAAAATACTTATATGTGAAAATAGTTTAATCATACCAAAATAAAAAAAAAAAAAAAACACATCTCATAGTCTTCAAGAAATCATAATTAAGGAAATATCAAATAGTCTCAAAACATTCAAAAGTCTTTAGGAAAATAAAGCAGGTCTTAAATCAACATCAGTGCGGAAAATAACATTAATCATAAAATTATTGTTTAGGCAATTAATTCTTTTCATGAAGTAATTTCGTTTCCAATCCAACACTCCTAGCAAACTGGCCCGTTCTCATCCTCCACCTATTCCATATGCCTTTTACCTTTATCTGCAATATGATATAAAACTAAGTAAACTTAAGCTTAGTAAGTACAATTTCTTATTTCACAATATAAAATATGAGCTTTGATAAAAACATAACATAAGATCATAGTCATAAACATAACAGTGCACAAGGCACATGTTTTTATATATAACATATCTTTCATTTAAACTTTCATATTAAAACATTATTCATTTTATCATTAAGGGCTTGAGCATTGCACCATTAACATCATAGATGCACCGTCATGAGAGGAGTAAGGTAACTAGTCCTAAACCAAACATGACAAGTCTAAACCATGCGGGACATCTTGAACATAAACATAGGGTATGCAATGCTTAATTAAGCGATACATACATATATATATATATATATAAGCTTTCTTTGAAAACTTGTCATAAACCATAAAAATATAGTTATGAAAATTAATCATAAAAGGTCTTGAAATAAGAACATTAAATCACAAACCTTTACTTAGAAAACATTGCTTAACAATTTCATAAATTTTATAATATTGTAGGTCAGAATGTACTTATTTGACTTGCTTGCTTATTAAACCTTAAATTGGGTGACATTGTCGTGGTTCTTGGTGTGCTCGCCTTATGGAGTATTTATGTTAATCATTCATATAATACATAAAATTAATATTCATCTTCATGCTATTATTTAATATCATATTACGTCATCATATATCATTCTTAGAAAAACAAGCATCTTTGAGTCACAAACATACACTTAAAATCAACAAACATAAAGACAAAAAACTTGACCTTTAATCACTTAAAGAAATTAATCTCAACTTATAAGCATGAATAGAGTGTAAGAATTATTTCATAACATAGCTAACATATATAAACATCACTCATATTTTCTTCTCTTGAAAATATTAATCCAAAATGCCTTTTTTCAATTTTCAAAACATTCAAGTAAAATTGTAAATCATAAAAACTAACTGACGTCCAAGGATTCATAACCCTATATCTTTCAATTCGCATTCAATTAGAGCATGAAAATCTACAAGAATAAGACTAACATATACATATATATATATAGAATGCTCAAATTTTTCTTTAGCTATAGAAATTTCATTTGATAATTAAAATAAATCATGCAATCAATACTACAAAATCTGCTAGTATAGCCTGAGTAGTATTACGTATTAAATTATTTATGTCATAAAATAATTTATAAAAATTATACCCATAATAGACACATAAAATCATAATATATCCAAAAATCAGCTTTAAATAAATTTAGAGTAATTCAAAACATACATTCGATTTTAAAGTTAATATTAACACCGAACATGCTAAACAACAAACATATTTCATTCAAACATTTTTATGAAATCAAATATGTATGATATGCTTCTAAAATTTTTATATGACAAATAAATATATGTTAAAAAATAATAAATCATGCAAAACATATTTAAAAATTTGATTTATCATCTCATGAATTATATAGAGTAGATTAGGCAAACATTTATAACTACTGAATACTTGGCAATCAACAAATTTTATCTTAAAACATTATAAGGATATGAAGCTAAAAATTTATAGACATTTGTTAACATATCAACAATGATTGCAGAAAAGTCGCTTTTGTCTTTATAAAATGCACAATACAAGATACAAATTCAAATATGCCAACAAATACAAGTTCATGAACAATGTTTGATTGAAAGCTCGTAACCCTAAAATTATTTTGAACAAAAATTTATAAAATATCTTAGACATATGTAACATATACATATATATACGTATCATATCTAAAAATCTCAGCACAATAAAATTATTTGATTTCAAAACATTACGAGCAACCTTGTCGACAAACCGAAAACCCTAAAATTCTTTTATCACACTCCAACAACAAAACCTTATTTTCATGAAATTTCATGATATCATATGAACATAAATACTTTCAACCATAAAACTACATAGTTATAATCAAAGCAATAAATAAAATAATTTATTTCTCATAGAAACATACATGCATTTACATTCACAACATAAACGAATGGTTTTCTAATGAAGTTTCTCATAAAACAAAATATATCAATCGTAAAACTTCAAAACCATGAAAGCCTTTACACTATACCTTGAATTCTTAAGTTTTCTTTAACAAAAATGAATACTTTCAGACAAAATCTCGAAAAACAATTCCTTCTTCTTTAGCTTAAAAGAAAATAAGAGGGATAAATTCTTGGCTTTGAGAATTAGAGAGATGATGGAGGCTTTTTTAGAGAGATTTTTGAGAGGGGGTAAGGAAGAGAATTTTCTTTGACTGGAAATTACAAGTGAAGACTTTAATAGCTTAAAGGTATATTCATAGGTTTATGAGAGAGAAGAGATGAGATAAGTGTAAAAAAAGTTAATCCTAATCTAATTAGATTTTCCCCTATTTTAAATGAGTGTAATCCTAATCTAATTAGATTTCTCTTTTTTTTCACCACGTAATCTTCTTTTTTTTTTTTTGTTTCTTTTACTTTTAAACGGTTTACTTATTACATATATAATATAATATGATTTAATATAATATAAAATATTATACAATTATTTCAATATATATAGAATAAAATAAAATAATATAATAATAATAATATAATATAATATAATATAATTATACTACATAGTTATTTATATACAACAATAATGTTTGCTCCCATGACCCCAAAAAAATATCAATTTGCACATTATTTTTTTAGGCACTTTATATTATCTAATTTCTCCACGTCATAATAAAAAAAATGCTACACATGTAATTATCATGACATTATTAATATTATAAAAATAAGAAAATATGCAACAAAATTCATATCATTATCAAAAATATAGTTCTGGGGCATACATAACTCTAGAGTATTATATAGATTATAAATTTAGTGCAAGTTGAAACTCTAAAAAGGAACAATAAATACTTTACGCTTATCATCATTTTTTATAGAAATTTTTTGAGCACATCTATCCCACGTGGCTATCACCTACGACATTATTAAATAAAAAAATTAATTTACTTAATATAAATAATAATAAGTCATAAAATATCTTGTTCTAACATTTAATTAATGTAAATATCCATAGGAAAAAATGGCAAATATTACACCTCCCCCACCTTTTAAGAGTTTCGTCTTTGAAACTCAAAATAGTTGTGGATTCTTGGTCCTTATATTATCCATACATTCCCACATAGGTTCTTCTCCTTGATGATTTCGCCATAAAACTTTAATCAAAGAAATTTTTTTATTCCTTAAGGTTTTAGTTTTTTCATCTAAAATCTCGATCGGCTTCTCTTCATAGCTAAAGTCTTCTTATCTCTCAATCACTTGTGATTTGATCACATGCATAGGGTTCGGGACATACTTTTTAAGCATCGAGACATAGAACACATAGTGGATAGATGACATCTGTGATAGCAAACTCAATTGATAATCTACCTTGCCTATTCGCTTCACAATTTCATATAGTCCAATGAACCATGGACGCAGCTTGCCCTTCTTCCCGAACCTCATGACTCTCTTCATTGGTGCAACTTTTAGGAACACAGAATCGCCTACAATGAATTTTAAGGCCCTTCTCCTTTTGTTAGCATAATACTTCTGTCGACTTTGAGCGATCTTAATTCTTTTACTCATTAACTTTACCCTCTCAAACATCTCGTTGACAAAATTTGTCTCTTCTCTATCATTGCTTTCTATCATCTTCATGCCAACATATAGACGATCTACACTTCCATCCATATAGAGCGTCATAAGGTGCCATTACAATTGTCACCTGATAGTTGTTGTTATAAGCAAATTCTGCTAACGGTAACATCTTACACTAGCTTGTCTTGTAGTTTAAGGTATAGGTTGAAGCATATCCTCTAAAATCAAATTCATTCTCTCTGTTTGGCAATCAGTCTGAAGGTGAAAAGTTGTGCTAAAGTGCAACTTAGCGCCCATCGTGGTTTGCATGCTTTTCCAAAAATTGGAAGTGAACCTATCATCACAATCAGGGATGATAGACTTAGGAATTCTATGAAGCCTCACTATCTCCTCGATATAAAACTCTGCTAATCGCTCCATAAAGTAGTTGATCTTAATGGGGACAAAATGTGCCATCTTCGCCAATCTGTCAATAACTATCGAAATGGCATCATAGCCATTCGTAGTTCTTAGCAAACCTATGATGAAATCCATTGCAATTTCCTCTCATTTCTACTCAGGTATCTGAATTGACTGTAAATCACCACTAGGCCTTTAGTGTTCAACTTAACTTGCTGAGAAGTCAAACATTTCTTTATATACTTAGCAGCATCATGCTTCATTTTGAACCACCAAAAGTAGTCCCTTAAATCATTGTACATCTTTGTCGCACCTAGATGGATTGAATAAGGAGTATTATGGATTTCTACTAAGATCCTTTCTCTTAACCCATCAACGTTGTGAACATATAAGCGATTTGTAAGTTATAGAGTTCCATCATTAGCAACTTGAAACTCCTCGCATCTTCCTTCCTTAATTTCCCGCTTGATCTTTGCTAGACTTGCATCTTGGTCTTATTGACCTCAAATCTCTTCAAACTGTGATGGAGCAAGAGTCAATACTGAAGGCTGTCATGATATAAGTTCTAAACCAAAGTCTAAAATTTCTTTCCTTAAAGGTTGGGAAATCGCTTGCAATGACATTGATGTTGCGAGAGTCTTCTTACTCAGACCATCAACCACCGGATTCACTTTTCCTATATGGTAAAGGATTTCATAATCATAATCCTTCACTAGCTCTAACCATCTCCGCTACCTCATGTTCAAGTTCTTCTGAGTGAAAAAGTACTTCAAACTTTGATGGTTGGTGTAGATCTTACATTGAATTCCATACAAATAGAGTCTCCAAATCTTTAATGCAAAAACTACAACCATTAACTTGTGGTCAAGAGTATGGTAAATTTTCTCATAGCCTTCAACTGTCTCGAAGCATAAGCAATTACGCTATCATTTTGCATCAATTCTATACCTAGGCTCATTATAGAAGCATTACTATAAATAACAAATCCTTTTATTCCCTTCGGAATAGCAAAAGCTGGAGCTGTAGTCAACCTTTTCTTTAATTCCTTGAAGCTCTTCTTGCACTTATCAGTCCATTCAAACTTTTTCCCTTTGCGCGTTAGATTGGTAAGAGGCGATGCTATGTTGGAGAAATCTCCATAAACTTTTGATCATAACTAGCTAATCCCAAGAAACTTCTTATTTCACTTGCATTATTAGGTTGCTTCCAACTACGAATAGCCTCAACCTCAATAGGATCCATAATTATTCCCTCCTTTGATATGACATACCCCAAGAAAGATATACAATTGAGCCAAAAATCACACTTAGAGAATTTTACATATAAATTATGTCTCTTCAAGTTCTCTAGCACAATCCTCAAGTGGTTAGCATGCTCTTCTCGACTCTTTGAATATACAAGAATATCATCGATAAACACTATAACAAATTTATCAAGGTAATCCTTGAACACCTGATTGATCATGTCCATAAAAGCCACAGGAGCATTTGTTAGACCAAAAAACATAACCACAAATTCATAGTGACCATACTTTGATGTAAATGTTGTTTTTGGAATGTCTCTTTTTATGTTCAGTTGATTATATTATGACCATAATCTATCTTAGAAAACACAGATGCACCCTTAAGCAGATCAAAGAAATCATCAATTTAGGGCAATGGGTACTTGTTGTTGATCATCACCTTGTTCAGTTTTCGATAGTTGATGTAGAGTCTCATGGAGTTATCCTTCTTTTTCACAAACAAAACTGGTGCTTCTCATGCTAAGTGACTAGGTTGGATGAAACCCTTATCAAAAAGTTCCTTTAGTTGGGAGTGCAACTTTTTCAATTCGACTAGGGCCATTCTATACAATACCTTGGAAATCGGATCAGTGCCTAGAGAGAGCTCAATTTCAAATTTGATTTTTCTATCTAAAGGTAAGCTTGGCAAGTCTTTTGAAAATGCCTCTAGAAATTCTCGAACCATTGTAATATTTTCAATCTTTGTTTTTTTCTTCTTGACTCTTATCTATAATGTTCGCTAAATAACCTATGTAGTCACTTGCTAACAACTTTCTTGCCTTTATAGTTGATAGAAACATGTTTAGCTTTTTTCTTGACTCACCCACATACTCAAATCTTTCTTCACCTTTCGGAAGAAAAATTACTTTTTGTCTCCAACACTCGATAGAAGCATTATACTTACTTAAAAAATCCATCCCGAGAACCATATCATAGTCATACATATCGATTATAATAAGATCGACAAAAAGTTCTCTTCTAGAAATCCATAAAAGAACTATACGCAAATAATGCATAGACATCATCATTTCCCCAAAAGGTAGTGTTGTTGTGAACCCTTGTCTTATAGGCTACTGATGTTGTCCTAACATCTTAGCAAAAGAAAAAGATACAAACAAATGCATAACACCTTTATCAAAAAGAGCATGTGCATCAAAAGAAATGATTGAGATCTAACTTGTAATAACATTGAAAGTTTCAGCTACTACATGTTCCTTTGTTATTGCATAAATATGAGCATTGGTAAGTGGAGCTTCAAGTCTTCCCTAGCTTATGAGTGGACCCTCCAAGGTAGTTTGAATATCATGAAGTTGTGCAAAAGGAACTTTTTGCTCACCTTGAGCATTGAACTAAGTAGGGCAGTTCCTAGAAAAGTGACCTTCATGACCATAAATAAAACATTGGTTTGCTCCATGATGACATTCACCTAGGTGCTTCTTTCCACATTTGACATAGGGTTGCATCTATTTGTTGTTGTCATATTGGCCACTATCATATTTCTTGTTGCATTGGACCTGTTGGTTTTAGAAATTGTCCTTTCTCTTATTATTCTTCTAGTTCTAGTTGTTGTTGTTACTGTCATGGAGTCAGTTCTGATGTTTGAGTTATTCATAAAATGGCTTTATTGGGGTTGGTTTCTCTTCAACTTTGATAGATGGAATTCAGCCCATTGTGCCCTCAAAACAACTTGTTCCTGATTCCTAGGTGGACTCGCCTGGTCAACGATTGTTGCAATTTCAAGTCAAAAAATTATGATTAATCTCCTAATCCTTTCACCATCGTCATTGACCATTCTCGAACAAAGGCATGCCAACTTATCAAACTTAGCAACCACATTAGTAACTGACATATCTCCTTGACAAAGGTTCTTAAACTCATCATAATGTTTCCTAGTGATGTTCATATGGAAGAACTTTGTGTTCAGTTTTATTGGATTTTGTGATTCAAATAAGCAGCAAAAAATCAAAATTAATTCCCATAAAACCCTCTCAAGATCCATGCAATTCGATTATATTAATAAGAAAGTCATAAAATCTTACCAGGATTATAAAAAGGGCAAGATTGCTAGAAGAAAGAGAGAGAGTTCACTCTGGTAACACCCTAACTCGAGCTTTTCGTATTCAGGGTCGGATTCAAATGTTGTTACTTAGAGCAACGCCCTCTGTAAGTATCCACATGAAAAAACTTTCTCAAAAACTGAATTGGTGTGCTAGGACCTCTCCTTATGTTAAATGACTCTCTCTAATTTTTAGGGTTTTTAATGTTTTTGCCTTTTAGAGTAAGAGAACACCTTTTCTCTTCTAATTCGGCCAGAAACCCTAAAACAAATATATATATATTGACTTCGATAAAGAGTTAGATTTTAACTAGGGTAAACTGTAATTCAAATATGATTCATAAAATCTAGACAATGTCAGATTTAATGAAACTAGACATATCTAGTACATCAAATCTGGACATTATCAGGTTCATTAAACCTACACATAGTAAACCTGAAATTCGTTTTTGGTCTGTTCTAAGTGTGCGACCATGTATGTTCACATAACGTTGTAGTGGGCTTGAAATTTTGTTTCTGGCCCATAAATCATAAGCGGCCTCTAGCAAGACATTATGATTACCCAAGTTATGCGAATGTCAATAATCCGACATAACCTAATATACAATAAGTATTAAAGTCCTTTTGTTACTAGATACCTTGATTGAACATAAGGCATGGTTTATGTCATCCCTATACTATTCAATCATATTATTTCTCAATCTTAAGTAGACTAATATTGATAACCCTTATCAATTCATTCCAATATGGCCATACATTTTTCTTTCGTCTAACTTATCGAGGAGCCCATAGATATCTTTCTCATAATAAATAAGGGACAAATTCCTTCTTAATCACTCACATTCCTCACATGATTCACTCTATATCCAACAACAATCTATCCTATCATCCTGTTAAAGATAATATTAGAATGTAACAAAATATACAACTTGTCATGTAGGAAACAATAGTGTTTTAGGTCAGAGGACTATGATAATACTATTGTGATGAGAATCACTTATGACAATTATCCATGCAGTATTCTCATAGTGGGTTAATCTAATGCATAATTTCTTAATTATGTATCTATGAGTTGACTTAGTATCTCATACACATGATTAGTAAAACATAATCATTAGTCAAACTTTATACTAGTCTTCATTCATTATTATCCCAATAATAATGACCGACTAGGGATAATTTAGAATAGAATTCAATTTCCACCTAAGAGTTTTACTATCAAGTCACATACTTAATGACCTTAGGCAGAGTTAACTATTCATAGAATTAGAATAAAAAACAATAATGAAAATGCCTCTTTATTAATAATGCAAATTAACAAAGTCAAAATATGGTCATTACGTAATTGGCCTAGGGCACATCACTAACACTTTGCATTAAATTCACAAACAAAATCTGCCCATGTCATCTCATCTATATTTCTATTTTGCTCAATTCCATCCCACCAGATTCTAGCTTCTATTGTTAGGCAAAATGAGGCACAAAGGACCTTCTCATTCTCAATAAAACCCATAAGCTTCAGAGTGGCCTCGATTGTCTTCAACCATCCTTGAGCAATGAAGGAATTCTTAGAACCTTTGAAATTGATAGGCTTAACGTGCTTCCACCCGGCCAATAAATGGTTCTTGATAAGTAGGTCTTACTTCTGGTGCAAGGGCTGGGGCTACCTTTCTTTGCTATTTTGGAGGAGGTGCCATGTTTTCACCTCACCTCCATGACCATTAGTTCTAAGCTCCTCAGTCTCCCTTCTTTGATCTTGAAGCTGTCTTTGAAGGCCAATAATCATTGTCATAAGATTAGCATCGGCCAGGTTGCTAGCTCCAGTAGTAGCTTAAGCATGAACTTAAGTCCTTTAGTGGTTTTTCATCTTTGATTTCTTAGAAGAATTATAAGTTTAGAAATGAACTTTCA
Organism: Artocarpus hirsutus; assembly: GCA_946598075.1. NCBI lineage: Eukaryota > Viridiplantae > Streptophyta > Magnoliopsida > Rosales > Moraceae > Artocarpus > Artocarpus hirsutus. Next base: position 156,016 of record CAMOHE010046344.1, on the reverse strand, counting down.
CCATATATCTGAACCTTACCCTTTTCATTAAACTTACATCAACATCAATTTAGCTAAAACATACTTACTTGGAGGATTTGAATTGACATAAGGTGATGCGTATTAGAAATAGAAACCCTCTCTAATATCATAGCTGTAATGCCCCCTTACAAACATCACAATAATAGTTACTTTTACCGTTAATATCATTATTGAGAGATAATAATTCAAATAAAATATTTGCACTTAAACGTTTATCTTAGGAAAACATGCATGATTTAAAAAAAAAAAACTACTTATCGAATTTGCTTCTCTCACATCGTTTAGCTCAATGGAACACCTATAGTATTTGGCTAACCGACCACTTGTAGAAACAGTTAGTTTACAATTACAATCATTTACTAAATTATAGACACACAAAACTTCAAACAATGTTTAATCTCTCGAGAAAAATAATTATATGTCAAAACAGTTTAATCATACCAAAATAAAGAAACATGGCATAGTCTTCAAGAAACCACAATTAAAGAAATATCAAATAGTCTCAAAACATTCAAAAGTCTTTAGGAAAATAAACTAAGTCTTAAATCAACATCAGTGCAGAAAATAACATTAATAATAAATTATTGTTTAGGCAATTAATTCTTTTCATGGAGTAATTCCATTTCAATCCAATACACCTAGCACACATGCCCCTCCCCATCCTCCACCTATTTCATATGCCTTTTACCTTTGTCTGCAACATGATATAAAACTAAGCTTAAGCTTAGCAAGTACATTTTCTTATCTCACAACATAAAATATGAACTTTCATGAAAACATAACATGAGATCATAGCCATAAAAATAATAGTACACAAGGCACATATTCATATATATAATATATCTTTCATTTAAACTTCAATATTAAAACATTATTCATTTTATATTTAGGAGTACAAGTGTTGTACCATTAAGATCATAGGCGGGCCATCATAAGAGGAGTGGGGTAGCTACTTCCAAACCAAATATGACAAGTCCAAACCTTGCAGGATATCTTAGACATAAACAAAGGGTGTGCAACACTTAATTAAGTGATACATATATATATATATAAGCTTTCTTTGAAAACTTGTCATAAACTATAAAAACATGAACATAAAAACATCCTAAGGAAAATTCATTTTAAAAGGTCTTGAAATAAAAGCATTAAATCACAAACCTTTACTTATGAAATATTCCTTAACATTTTCATAAACTTTATCATGTTGCAAGTGAGAATGTACTTACTTGAGTTGCTTGCTTACTAAACCTTAAATTGGATGACATTGTCATGGTTATCAGTGTGCTTATCTTTTGGAGTGTTCATATCAATCATCATATAGTACATGAAATTAATATTCATCTTCATGCTATAATTTAATGTCATTTTATATCATCATATATCATTCTTAACAAAATAAAGCATCTTTGAGTAATAAACATGCACTTGAAGTCAAGAAACATAAAGACAGAAAACTTAATCTTTAATCACTTAGAGAAAATAATATCAACTTATAAGCATGAATAACGTATAAGAATTATTCCATAACATAGCTAACATGTATAAACATCACTTAAATTTTCTTCTCTTGAAAATATTAATCCAAAATACCTTTTTTTAATTTTGAAAGCATTCGACTAAATCTATGACTGATCTTCAAGGATTCATAACCCTATATCTTTCAATTCACATTCAATTAGAACATAAAAATTTAGAGGAATAAACATATATATATGTACATATAATTCTCAGATTTTTTGTTAGGCATAAAAATTTTGTTTGATAATTAAAATAAATCATACAATCATCACTACAAAATCTACCATTAAAGCCTGGGTAGTGAGTAGTCCTAATTGAAAATTATGTATTAAATTATTATGCCATAAAATAATTAATAAAAATTACTACATATAATAGACACATAAAATCATCACATATCCAAATTTCAACATCAAATAAATTTGAAGTAATTCAAAACATACATTCAAATTTAGACTAAATATTAACACCAAACATGCTAAAGGGCGAACATATTTCATTCAAATATTTTTATAAAATCAAATATGTATGATATGCTTCTGAAATATTTATGTGAATGCTTAACATATAAATATAATTTAGAAAAATAATAAATCATGCAAAACACGTTTAAAAATTTGATTTATCATCTCATGAATTACATAGAGTATATCAGGTAGCATTTATAACTACTGAGTACTTGGCAATCAATGAATTTTATCTTAAAATAGGATATGAAGCTAAAAATTTACACACATTTAGTTAATATATCAACAATAACTTATAATTTTTTATAGAATCAAAAGATGTTTTTTTTCCTCATAAAATGGACACTACAAAATATAAATACAAATTTACCAACAAATAAAATTTCATGAGCAGTATTTGATTAAAAGCTCAAAACCCTAAAAATATTTTGAATGAAAATTTATAAAAAATCCTAGATATTCGTAACCTATATATACAAATCATATCCAAAAATCATAGCAAAATAAAATCATTTGATTTCAAAAGATTACTAGCAACCTTATTGACAAACTGAATGCCCTAAAATTCTCTTATCACACTCCAGCAACAAAAACTTATTTTCATGAAATTTCATGACATCATATGAACATAAATACTTTCAACATAAAATAACAATAATCAAAGTAGTAAACAAAATAATTTATTTTTCATTCAAACATACATGCATACATATTCACAACATAAAAGAATAATTTTCTAACAAAGTTTGTAATAAAATAATATATATCAATCATAAAAATTCAAAACCATGAAAACCTTTAAACTATACCTTAAATTCTTATGTTTTCTTTAACAAAGACTAATACTTATGCACAATATCTCTAAAAAGAATTTCTTATACTTTGGCTTGAAAGAAAATAAGAGTGATGAATTCCTGGCTTTGAGGATTAGAAAGATGATGGAGGCTTTCTTGGAGAGATTTTTGAGAGGGGGTGAGGGAGAGAATTTTCTTTAGGGAATAAAGACTTTGGTGGCTTAAAGGTATATTTATAGGTTTATGAGAGAGAAAATATTCAATCAATGTTAAAAACCCTAATCCTAGTCTAATTAGATTTTCTCCTTTTTAAATGAGTGTAATCCTAATCGAATTAGATTTTCCTTTTTTTTCACTATGTAATATTTTTTTCCATTTCTTTTACTTTTAAATGACTTACTTATAATATATATAATATGATATACTTTAATATAATATAATATATTATATGATTATCTCTATATCTATATATAAAATAAAATAATATAATATAATTACAATATACAATTATTTATATACAACAATAATGTTTGCTCCTATAACCCCAAAACAATGTCAATTTACACATTTTTTAGACACTTTATATTATCTAATTTTTTAACGCCACAATAAAAAAAATGCTACATATGTGATCATTATGACATCATTAGTATTATAAAAATAAGAAAATATGCAACAAAATTCATGTCATCATCAACAATATAGTTTTAGGGCATATATAACTCTACAGTATTATAAAAATTATAAATTTAGAGCAAGTTGAAACTCTTAAAAAGAATAATAAATACTTTATGCTTATCATTATTTTTGATGTAAACTTTTCAAGCACATCGATTCCATGTGGCCGTCACCTGTGACATTACTAATTAAAAAAATTAATTTACTCATTATAAATAATAATAAGTTATAAAATATCATGTTCTAACATTTAATTAATGCAAATATCCATAGGAGAAAATAACAGACATTACAACTGACCATTGCTTGCCATTTTACTAAAAAATGATCTGTTATATATTAGCAGGGTATTAACATATAGTAGGCTTCATTGACAAATAGTTGGTAGAGAATGGTGGTACCATTTTCAAACTCCACTGTGATTCTTGTTATGTCACTTAAGCCATTAAGGAAAATGTGAAGTTGACCTTCCTTTGACAAACTATGATATAGGAACCTTGAAAGCAATTCTTTGAATCTCAACTAAGCACTTTTAAAATGGTTCTGAATCTTGTTAAACAAAATTCAAATGTACTTGTTGATGCAGGGTCTCCAAGTACCCCAAACAAAGACACTAAAACAAAAATTAAAGATAAGAAAAATAAAATAAAAGCAAATAAAAATATCCAAAGAAATCATAGAGACAATTGGTAATGATATTAACCAAAATTAAACAAAAAAAAATCTTAGCAACGATGCCAAAAACTTGTTACGTACTTCACGTATGCAATGCTTGCAAATGCATGAGTCACCTCACGTAATAAAGTGATGTTTAGAGTTGTTGATCCCATGAGAATTGCATTCAATTATCGTCAAGTATCGAAATTGATTGACTCTAAGATTATTTGAATGACCGGATAGAACGAAAAATAAACTAATAAAAATAACTAAGAAAATGAAATAAAGTAACAAAAACAAATAATTAAAATTAGTAGAGCTCCAATTTCATCATAATTAATCCACACTAATTCTATTAGTGATTGAGCCTGATAATTTATTAGCCAAGAACCCCTAATTAACTTAATTACCTCTCTCGAGTGTCAAATTGGATAATATGCTCAAAAACTCAATTCCAATATCCATATTAAAAACCAAGTTGTTTAAATATTTATTAAGCTCTAGTTCGTCTAATGACTACGAAGGTATTTTAGGCCTCCCAAACTCTAAAAACCTAAGTTGTGCCATATAGTTTGGACATATAAAATTACCTCTCCCGAGTGCCTAATTTTATACTTCAAAATCATCTAACTCATTGGCCAAACAAACTAGAAGCATTAAGAATGGGACAACACAAATATTCCATGAAAAACTGCTTAAAAGAAATCAACATTTAATAATTATGCAAAATCAAAGCTCTAAAAAAACACTCCATGACTAAAATTAAACAAGCTAAAATCAAGGGTTCATCATTTACAAATCACAAACAATAAAAGGATAAGAATAAAAATGAAAACCTATTTTAGAGTTAAAACAAACTTCAAGTGCGTCTTCTCCATCTCTTATCCTACTTCTTGATATGCAAATACTTCTTTCCAGGATGATTAATTGAAAATACAACCTAAATCTAAAACTAGAAATAAAATCTTAAACTAAAAAAAACTTAATTAATTATTTATTTTTTTTCTTTTTCCCCGTGTTGGTTTCTCAGAATCAACTCTCCAAATCGTGAAAACACTAATGACAAAGAGCTCTGTTCTTTTTTTAACTCTAGAGCCTTCGCTGATGGAGGCTTTTTAATAAAATGGCATGCTCCTTAATTACTTCCATGCCCAACAAGTAAACAAGGGGGTCTGACACAGCACCATGTGGCACGGCCAGGTTGATAGAGTTAGTGGATCGGATGTGTGGTGAGACAGCAATGGGCAAGCGCGGAGGGCACACTAGAGAGAAATGGGTCGTGTCACACGAGATCTGGCTCGGCTAAGTGGCGCCTGACGCACGATGACATGCAATGCAAAGAGAGCTAATGCGAGCTACTGATTTTCTATGCAAAACTCATTGCAATCGTGGGTAGACGCCACATGTGCATCTGTGGCCTTTCCAAGTTGATTTGAGGGCTTCCAATACGAGTTGGATGCTCTTAGCCACCCATAATTAAATTAACAAAAATAAAATAACAAGTAAAATATACAATAATGAATAAAATTAAATAAAAATATAAAAAATATAGCAAAAATGTTTGCATTTAAGGATATTTTTTTTATAGGGTTATCATAGTCCTTCAAGGCACATTACACTAATGTATGATGCCATAAAATTCATCATTTATGGTGCCTCACTACAACAGTTAATCCCTTTAGTGACGAATGTTTTAAGAACGACATATGTCGTCACTAAAAATACACCTTTAGGTATGACAAGTCATTGCTAAAGGCCTTTCTATGATCCCAATAGAAATTTTCCTTTTTCCAAGGGGTACCCAATTTTAGCGAAGATAGGCCATCGCTAAAAGTCCTGAAAATTTATGGTGCATACCTAAGTGCAATATGTGCCAGGGGCCATCTTCTTCTCCATTCTCTGGTATTTTTTCTCTCTTCTCCCTCGATCTTTCTCTCGCTCTCTACCTTTCTCTGCCCCCTTTGACCGTCCCCTGTTGTCGTTGAGGCTCCTCAGTCACCGCCACACCCATTAGCTGGGGCCGGCAATATAGGTTGCAACACGACGACACAACAAAAACCCAACATGAATTTTTGTGGGTTAGTGTCAAAAAAATTAACTCTGAGTCAGTTTAGTGTTAACCCAAAATTGGCCTATCCAAAAACTGGTCGGGTTCGAGTCAACCCGCTTAACCCTAAACTAACCCAAAACTGACCCACTTCTATATATTCAGATATTTTTTTATTCTATTATTATATATCATATTAGATATAGATAATAATATAACCCTAAACGTCAAAACCCAACCTCTCACTTTGGAAGACAAATCAGTTTCGTTATCCTATCCTTGCTATGATGGCTCGTGGCATTTTAATCATTTTGGTATCAACAATTACATCAGAATCTACATTTAGTAATAGTATGAAAAGTTACTATGATGGCTCGTGATATGTTTTGTACTTGTTGGATGTTTTTAAAATTTTAGGATTGGACTTTCTTGTTGTTGTGGTATGAAACACATCTAATTTTATATTTGTTTTTGTACTATGTATATATTAGTGTAGGCAAGTCATAGGTGGATCATAGGCCACAATAGGGTTGCAGTTCAAATATGGGTCACGGGTCTTTTTTTTTTATATAGGAACAGGTTGGTATGGGTCGTGTTCGTGTCAACCTGTACCAAAACGAGTCGGGTTAGGGTTGAGAATTTTCAACCCGTTTGTGTCATGGATCAGTTGGTGTCGACCTAATTTTTGTAAAAATTGACCCCAACCCAACATTAACCCGACCCGTTAACCCGATTTGCCACCCCTACCTTTGGCCATACCTAGCCCCGCCATTGCCCCTCTCCCCTTTTTCCCTCTATCTATTTTCTCCTGCTCCCATTTTTTTCTCAATTTTTTGACTGCTATCATAGCCAAAGTCATCATTGTCCCTCCCTCCAAGACTCACTTGTTGTATCCTCGTTCTACACACGCACTGTTTTTGTGGTGTGCAAATGTAATTTTTTTTAATTGTGTTTTTTTAAATCTTTTGGTTTGTTAATTTAATTTTTAGTATATTTTGTGAACTTGTTTAAAATGTCAGATGAATGTGTGAAATTATGTAATGGAATATGTGAATGTGTGCAATTGTCAATAAATGTAGTTAAAATTGTGAAATTGTGATATCCTTAATTGTAAATATGTGAATATGTGAAATTCTTGAATATGGGATTATTGTGATATGTCAATGAAATTGTGAAATTGTTTAATTGTGTTGAATATGTGGTTATAATTATTATAATTAGAAGTTAATAATTAATAAATACCAAATTTACATTAAAACTGTATTGATTAATAAAAAACTAATTAAATAGAGTTAAATAATAATATTTAACAATTATTAAATAATAACTAAATTATATTAGTAATTAGTTAAGTGGCTAATTATTAATGATTAAACAATTTAAATGTCAATAAACCAATAATAATTAGAAATTGATAATTAATATTTATAAGAATTAATAATTACAATTAATAATGTTAATCAAAATTAATAATAGTTAACATTTATTAAGTAAAAATTAATTAGTTAAGTGGTAAATTAATAATGATAAATTGTTTTGATGTTAAAAAATATTAATGATTGGAAATTAGTAATTAATAGTAAATAATGAATATGAATTATTAAGTATAGAATTAATGATAATTATAGTTAAATATTAATTAATTATTACATTTTTAAGAATGTTAAAAAAATCTGAACTAATTTAATTGTGATTTTATAATACTTTTAAAATAATAATGTTAATCAAAATTACAAAACCGTTAAACATTTATTAATAATGTTAATATTTTTATTAGGACAGCGCTTAGGCTAATGAACCTACAAAGGCCGCACATGTAAGTAATTTATTTTCATCTTTTTAAATAAAATATTATTTTCTAACTATTCTTAATTAATAACTTTTTTAATCTTAATTATAGGGCTAGATAGTTCATGAGAGGCAAACTTAGGCGACACAGGTTTTGTCTAGCTCTTTTGGATCTGTCACTGCTATTAACAAGGTCGTCATCGTTGAGAATATGTAAGGAACGCGACAGGGTCATCTAATAGGGGTGGGACCTAGGTTGAGTTAGAGAGCAGATGAGTCTTATTCTACATCCTTTAGTTCTTTGTCTGGGCAAACCTCCTTGGCTCCAAAGGTCTATAAATGGCTCTTATAAATGTATACGCCACACATGGATCTAGTTAGTCAACTGAGGCAAATGAATCCAAGTATTAATGTGAACCTGTCTCCAAACCCAGCCACTTTGTGCCTCCAACTAATGAAGAAGAAGAACTAGAAGATGAAGAAAATGCAAATTTATGGGATCAGAGAGTTTTTATATTATTGGACATCTTTTTTTTTTTTTTTTTTTTTTTTTTTTTTTTTTGCAAATAGACCATGTTATGTATAATTTGTTATGTTATTTAATTAAACTTATTATAGGACTTTTATTAATTAGCATTATATTATGTCATTTTAATCACATTAATATCTACTTTTAAAAAATTAATATTTTATTTTATTAGCAATTTAATAAAGTTAATAAAAATAAAAAATATATAAAAATAATTTTAAAAATTTTAAAAAATAAAAAAGTTAAAAAAAATAAAAAAGAAGTCATCGCTAAAAAAAAAGGTTAAACTTATTTTGTAAAAAATAAAGCGTAAACTTATTGTCTTCGCTAAAAAATTTGAAACTCCAAAAATTTAAAAAAATTTTGAACTTTTAGCGATGACATTTTTTTAAAATGTTGCCTCTAAAATTAGATATTGATGTCATTTTTTTGCATATCCATGGCGTAAGGAAATAGGGACAACATCGTTGCTATAGTTCTAGCGACGACAACTTTTTTGGCGACTAAGTTTTAGTGACAACTAACATGGTTTTAGCGACACTAAAAGCCTCATGTCTTGCAGTGCCTATTTGGAGGTTGACGGAATTAGGAAGATGTCTTTGTCATATCTTTAAATTGTTGACAAAACTACTTTCACATTGGGCCTCTATGGCTTTAAGGAAACGACTTGCGCATGAGAGCATCTCTGATTTTGGCATTGATGTTCTTGCGGCTTTGTGGATCGATCAAACTTGTAGAAGGATGGAGTATAAAACTGTGTTGGAAGAGTCGCATAGACTATCCCTTAAGAAAAGGGCGATGGTTCAATTTCGTCAACAGATCTTTGTAGGTTGTTCAATGACAAATGAATGTAGTACGTTCCTTTCCACGACCTTAAGCTTGGTGTTGATTGCTTCAATGATTGCTTATTCTAAGTTTGAGGGTAGTGGAAGTTATTTAAATTGTGCGGCTTTGAATGAAGTTGCAGGCTACATGGCAAGCGTTGGAGTGCCAATCTTTTAGATTGAAAGTGGAGAATTCAATCCGAGAAGAGTCGACCTGAAAGGAGTTGATATGAAGAGAGTCAACTTGAGAGGAGTTAAAAATGGAGTTAATGACGGACAAAATCTAGTCCATTACACTAATGATAACTTGATAAAAATAGAGTTAATTTGTAATTAATTACATATATTTTTGCTATGTTGTATGCATTTTATTTTATTTTATCTTTATTATATGGTATCTTTATTTTAGTTAATTATATTTTTTTAGCTTTTTCTAATTTAATTTTGTAGAATTTTATTTCATCCTAATTGCCCTTGCCCCTATAATTATTTGTTTTATCCTCATTTGTATAGATAAATTAGGCATACGGGTAAACATATAAAAATTGAGCTAAAACGAGGTAAAAGGAATGCAAAATTTAATTTCAATGGTGCTTAGAAGACTGCCACGCACGCGAAAATCAGGCACAATCAACTTGTGATCATGGCCATTGGATCGAAACTTCAGCAGCTCTGTTTAGCGTTTGCATCTCACCCCACCATTGCAGTACTCCGCCTCAGGCCCCTGACAAATAAAAGCGTGCCACATGTTCGATTTGCCAAGCGCATAAACTAGTTGCGCGAGTTCCAGTGGGACGCGACTTATCTTCTTTCAAACGTGTGCACGTTTGCCGATCCCCAACTGCCACGTCGCGCACTTCCCCCAGCAATCTTACCGCGCACACTCCTACACAACCACGTGGCGAACGTGTCAGCAGTGAATTTTAAAGTAATATTAAATGTATTAAGTTTAATTATTAAGTATATCAGTATAATTTTTTATGTTAATTTTTAGTTATTTAAATTTTTATTGCATTTGTTATATTTAAAATTTGATTTTTTGGTTTTAAAATGCCAAATGTATTTTTACACCACATTTTTTTCATATTTACAAAAATGTCCTTGACTTTTTTATTTTTCCCTCTCTTTCTTTCTCTCATTTTTCTCTCTCTTTCCTTTCCTTTTCTTTCTCGTTTCTCTCAGCTTTCTCTCATCTCTCTCTTATTTTCTTTGAAAAATTTCAAGTTTAAGCTTTATTTTCGTTGATTTGAAGCTAAGAAACAAGTTCAATCACCAAGTTTTCTTCAAACCGTTCATTAAAGGTTAGCTTTCTCTTTTTTTTTTTTTAAATTTCAAAGTTTTATTTTTAATTCTTTTCAAATTTTCCTTGATTATTGAATCTGAACCTTGGTAAGCTTAGATTATGTTTAATCTAAGCTTATAGGATTTGTTTTATCATGGATTTAAGCTTTATTTGAACAAATATCAACTTAATCAAGTTTTTGTATTTTTCTTTGATTTTCAAATCAATTGTGAAATTGAGTTTAAATTTAGAGAAAATGATTTAAATTTGTTCTACTATGATTTTTTATGCTTTCTATATGATTTTCATGCTCTGGGATTAAGAAAACATGATTAAAATTGGATTTTTAAGCTTGGGGAGGTTGAGACTCAAAGTCTCGGGTCCCCAAATTTTACCAGTTCGGCTAGCCGAACTTGATCTTTGGCATGCCACATTCAAGAAGGTCGGTAGGCCGAATTGTAGCAGTTCGACAGGCCGGTCTGAATGTTTAGAAGGCTAAACTAGGATGTTCGAAAGGCCGACTGTGAACTTAAAAAACTGTATGTTTTATCCAGTTTTCAATGTTTAATGATTCTGAAATGTTACAAAAAGGATTAAGATTTTGATTTATGATTATTTTGAGTCAAAAGGCATATTGATAATTAAACTAACATAATGGTATTTGTTAAATATGACTTCTGATTTTAAATGTAGTTTTTAAGATCTTGAATGTTGATCGGAGCTTACATTGAATTTTATTTGGAGCTTACATTATTGGAATTTCAAATGAGGCAGAATAATTTCTATCCCTTTCTTTGGCAGCCCCATTTAAATTGTTTTGGCCAAAGTTTATTTCGTAAATGTTTCCTTTTAAGAATGATTTCTGTCTTTGATTTAGAAGAATTATATTTTGATATTCTTTCCAAATTCCAAAACCCGTACGGTGACCTTTTATCAAATTTCTTGCAAGTAAGTATTTATTTACTTTTGTTAAGATCTTTATATTTGTTTGCGAATAATATTTTTATCTATGATTATTGTTTTTAACTAATTATCCTACTGAGCCTTCCGCTCACGTTTTCTTATTTTTGAAAATTCCCCCTTCTAGGTTTAAAGATAAAGGAAGGTCTCAGAATCAGAACCTAGCTCTTGGGATTGAAATTGTATTTTCTCAAAATTGTGGCATAACACGTGCATTGTACGACTTGTCTCGATGTCGCTGTTGATGTCATTTTCGTCTTTGTAAGTCCCACAACGTCATTTATTTCAAAGACGATGATTTTCAGTATTCTTGTATTATTATTATTATTATTTGTATTTTATTTACTTACCCACCTTTGTGGTAAACATCCACGTGATAGTGAATAAGAATAAAGTCTCGACCCCACCTTCATGGTATTTACATGATGGTGACCGCCGATGATATTATTTATTTTCAATGATGTTTATTTACTTTCTAGTTTATTTATTTACCTTTCTCTTTATTTCCTTTGCTTAATTCAACTTATTTACTCTATTTTTATCCTCTTTACCTAAAACTACTGACGCCCTCCCTAGGGTGTCACACTTAAGTTGGCACATTAAGATTGAGAGATAGAATCCAACTCCAACAATACTTGTACAATTTAAACATGTTGCTATAAGCTTAACTCATTAAAGGTTAAACTAATGGAAGGTGAGCAGACAATAACTTATATCTTATGAAAGTTCTCTCTCAACGGCATGGGCATGGGCAATTTCAATATTTTTTTTTTTGCTTTTTTTAATTATTAATGACCCTCTTTATTTCACTTTAATACTTGATATTTACTTTTTGAGATTTAAGTACCTCGACGAATCCTAAATACATAGTTTTGGCTTCTAGTTGAATAACAAACCAATCATTTTCAGATGTAATTTAGCACTAGTACGAGGCAATGGAGTGAAGCTCTAGGAAATGATAGTCATGATAATGGCCACTCAACTCTGCTGGACTCCGTTTGAAAATAGATGGTTTATTAATGGAGGGGTCTAAAAAATGTATTTCAAAAACTTATGTTGGGATAAATAAACCTCTAAAAAATGAAGGTGACATAGGGATAGACATTCTCAGTAGCCATTAATAAAAGTAAACTATTTCAAAAAGAAAAAGAAAATGATTGAGAAGTCACTAGTATAAACGGAAGATTAGACGACTATTTTAACCTTCATCAAAAAAAAAATGACACTTAGCCAAATCGTCATCTAATCCACCATTTTCATATGTGATGTACTTTAAATGTGGTTTCAAAGTATCATCTAATGTTTACCTAGGCGTCTACTGAAGCGAGATCATTGACTTTAGATGACAAGTTCTAAAAAAAATCAGTCTCCTAATGTGCTACACCTAAAAAAAATATTGTTCTAATCATATTTTCTACGGTTGGCCTTTAATATCCCATAATTTATCCATTATTTGGCCTTACAATTCACTGATTTTGGTTACTCTATTCCACAATTGCAAAAATAAATATTTGTAACAAATAAAATAATTGAAACAAATATAAATTAAACTAAAAATTAACAAATATACACAATCAAAAGATTAAGTCAATAAAATAAAACAAAATAAAATACAATACAACAACAAGGAATGAAGAACAATCTAATAAACTACAATACAACATATAAAATAGTTTAATAAAAATACAATAAAATGTAATTACTTTTTCCTCTTAGCTCTATTAATGTTATCAACTCATGTCTATTCAACATCTAAATGAGCAAAGTGTGAACCGTCATCATAAAAAACATCAACCTTCTCCACATGATGCCTTTTTCTTCATTCCGACGGTTTCTTAGCTTTCTTTCACCTAGACTCATTACACACCGTGCATTCATCTAATTCTTAACACTCTTTCCGGTATAGCTATGATGTAATGCCAAGGTAGTCATTTAACTTCTTAGACATCATTTCTTAAACATTAATCTTACTTATTTAATAAGAAAAATACTAAAAGAAATTTTTTCTTTTCCTTCCCTTTTAACATACTTAAAAGCTGTTACGACTTCGGTTGTAACTTAAGTTGAGATGTTGTTCAACATTTGTATTTGAAACCATTTCAAATCATTTCTTAAAACTTAATAAAAAACATTAATCGAATCATAGCTTAAAGCTTAACTTTATAATTATATAAAACATTTCGTAAAATACATCTTAAAACTTTGAAAACATTTCTTAAAACTTTGAAAACACTATATCAAATAGTAGGAAAACATTTTCTTTTAGTAGCAGAAACATACAGTAGTGGTATCCAAACCCAAATCTTTGCATCTGTCCTCTGTAGCACTGAGCTCTTCAAACAAATCCTACTAGTCACCCATAGGACTATCTATAACTTGAAGGAACATTTAATGAGCTTTTGCTTAGTAAGTTCAAATATAATCTTACATATTATTGAAACACACTTTATATGCTTTTCTCATAAAACCTTTATCTTAAAATGTTTTTCATAACACATTTCTTAAGCGTTTTTCATTAAAACGTCCTTCTAAACCTTTTCTTGTAACATAAAAATGTTTTTGATAAACATTTAATGTAAAACATTTGTCAGAATGTTTTTTATAATCATTTCACATAAACACTTCATGACAAGAAATACAAGCAAATTCATAATAGATGATTTCATTTATGCTCAATTATAAACTTTCTTTTATGAGCATCCCATGATAATTCTTTATCTTTACTTTCAACATGTAAACTTTAGTGTTTGCACCAATATCATTAAATATGAGAACATAAACATGTTGCTTCCATTGTGGAAGACTTAAAACTATCGAACACCAAGGTTATAACTTTAACTTTACTTATGCACCTCACCTCAAGGAGGCTGGTATGACACTTTCTTTTTATATTTATTTTACCTTCTTTTTAACTTTAGCGAGCATATCAAATCCTATATCTTTAGCATACAAATATTAAGCATATCAAATGCAACCATGACTTAATCTCTAAAACTTATTGCATAACAAACGCAACTTAAAACTTATAACTTAAACTGTAAAACATTATACATTAACAAAATGCACACAAATTTAAAAACAACTTACATAACGATTGTAGACACATTTGCAAACATATATATAAGCATTTGAAAATAATTTACTTCATGCTGTAGGTTAGATTTTAATTTACTTGGATAACACTCTAGAGTTCCCATTTCATTCCTTTTTTATTAGTCGGCTTCTATATCTTGATCAAATGACACATGACTTCTTAGTTCGCTTTTCATATAACCAATCTACTCGATTGATAACAGAACTTAATCATTAATCGTTCATTCCTTTTTACATAACTTGTGTACTATTGGTTTACTTTCTTTTACGTTGTACCCATTGGCTTACCTTTCTTCTACTTATCTTTGTAACTTACTGAGGTTACCTTTTCCTTTACTTAACTTTGTAATCCATTGGGTTATCATTCTTTTTACTTAACTCTGTAACCTATTGGGTTATCTTTTCTTTTACTTAACTTTGTAACCCACTGGGTTACCTTTCTTTTAATTTAACTTAAGCACCCCTTTGTTAAATCTCCCATCTCATTTGATGGTTTATTTACCTAACAAGATACAAAATATTTTCTATCTAAGAACATTTTGCTAATTTAGAGTGTTAGATTTTGTTTTAGCCATTTCCTTGAAAATGATGATTTTACACTTAATGGATTTTGCTTAACTTTTCCTCTCGTTTCTTACATGTTATGAAAAAATTTTTGCTAGGGGCGTTTTCTAACATCTGGCATTTGGGGTCCGTTTTGGCCGTTTTACAAAATGACCATTTTGCCCTTGACGGGTCTTTAAAAACTTTTAGAACATGTTTTAAAACATAACTTTTATTTCTTTACTTGTCATAACATTGTAGAAAACTATACAATAGTTTTTCTTTTGTTAAAACCTATTTTATTAAAACTTTATAGTTTTGACCCGTAATGTGAAGATCTTGACATTTTTGCCCTTAAAGTTTTTCTTCTATTCTTTACTTGATTAAACTCTTAATCTTTAAAAACATGAACCCTATGGTTACTCATTGCCCACAAAAAGGCAGGAACCCAATGTTCCTTGGTGAAAACCTAGTTTCACATAATTTTATGTTTTTAGCCGAAAACACAAATATCTTGACATTTTTGCCCTCGGGACCAACAATGACCGTTTTATACCAAAATGTTCAGTTTTTCATAAGGAATAAAGCTTATAAAAGCTCCTTGGTTGAATTCTAAACATTTCATATCATTTTCATTTCATGAAATTTTGTGCTCAAAATTTCGTAAAATTCATAACTTATCAACCGTATAGAATTTTGACAATCTGTCCGCGATGCCTAACAATTTTGATGAGATCTATAACTTTGTGTTTTAACTTTCCTAAAATTCTAATGTTACAGTGGACTTTTTAGCTGATTTTCAAATCTGTCGAGTTTTTACGCAACTTTGCAATTTAGTCCTTTTAGAATTTTACAAAACTTTGTTCACAAAAGTTGTTTCTCTCACTGTTTTGGTGGATCCTATACCATGTTTGGAAAATATATTAGCCTTTATACCCTCAAAATCCTATTCCTTTGAAAACTAGTTAAACTTTGTATAAAATACAAAGTTTAACAATTTTCTACTTTTAAACATAAAACCCCTACTTTCTTTCTTTCAATCATCATCATTACCAATATAAAATATAAAACAATTATGCTATAATGTCCATCTTACATGCCATAGCCCAAAACATTTTATCAAATACTTAGCATGCATAATAAAACAAAAACTTTAGTTTTGTTTCAAGGATAAGAATTTACCTAACCTTTCAAAGATGTTAGTCCTTCCTTTTGGTACTTGTAAGCACCTCAAAACCCCTCAAAATCTAAACATAACACAACCCATGAAAATCCCATCCAAATCATAAATAAAACCCTAAAGCATAATAGGAAAAGATTGGGCTTTTACCTTGAGGACGTTTTAATCTTTATCTTATTCACTTGCTCTTGCTTCCTTACTCGATTTGGAGGCTTGTGTATTGAAAAATTCTTGAGGGAAGTCCATGGGAGGGGCTGGTTTTTTTTTTTTTTTTTTGAAAGGAAATGGAACATTTTTTGGTTCTTGTTGCTTCCACCAATTTGGCGACTTAGCATGCTTAGTCACCACTAAGCATCATTTGTTGATAAAAGCTGGGGTAACTTGGCATGGCAAATTTTGGCCACATTGAGGGGGTGTGGTGGTAATTTCTCATCCATTTGGGTGTCCAACGGTGGGTTCCACATTTTTTTCACAGTCCAAATTTATATTGACAGTATTTTTCTTGTACTATTGATATTCTTTTCTATACAATTCATGAGGTCCCACAACCTCTCATACTTATTTACATCTACCACTTAATGTAATTCCTATACTGTTTAACTTCATACAATCTAAAATTTATACTAACAATATTTTTCTTATACTGTCGGTATATTCTCTATACTACAACGAGTTTACACAATATTCCTTACTCATTCATGTCCTTCAAGCAATATTATTCATGTACTGCTTTAACTTTAATAGTCTAATTTCTATACTGTTTAACCTTAAATAATCCAATTGCTACACTGCATTATTTTTGTAGTGTAATTCCATACTACATATCTTTATCATTGCACTTCCTTACATAGCATTATTCAAATACTATATAATTTTTTGTTTTATTGTATATTATTTTTCTTAAACTGTACTTTTTTCTTAATATTTGTTGTAATAAATTTTGCAATAGTTAAGCTTTCCAGCTTGTTTCCATATCATTTGTTCTTTATTTAAGACTATGGTATGATTTTTACCCTTAAAAATCTAGTTTTTGCTTTTATGGACTTTCTCATAAAAATTAGATTAAACAATAGTCCTTTTGACACATATTTCACTTAACATAATCCTTAAGTTATTGCATTTTTAATGTTCTAAAAATGCTTAGGTGTCACAATCCACCCTCCTTAAAAATTTTCGTCCTCAAAAATTAGAACATTCATGGATGGTTCGTTTTCTTATCCTCTTCTAATTCCTCTTCTAATTTCCATATTGCTACCTCTACTTTGTGTTTTCATCATAAAAACTTAACAAGAGTTATGCTCTTATTTCCTTCATCCTTTCCATTCTTAACATACTTTCTTGCATTATTTATTTCTTAATAAAAGCTAAGCCTCCAACTTGGAAGTTCATGAACCTTTACATCATTTCATTAATATATTTCTTTGGATTACAATAGTACACTCTGATGTGCAACTTTGATCTTTTAGTGTTCGAGCGTATTTTCTATTCATTTAAAGGTTTAGCATTCTACCAATGAATGCTATTCTTGAAAATAGGGTTTATATTTATCCAAATCGCATCATGACTATCAAAAGATCAAGGTCATCTAACCATAAATCCATAATTTTTTGGTCTTATACCCATTCTAAAATTATATTTTTTTGTAATTTTCTCATGACGTATAGATCTCCAGCTTCCATCCTCCAACCTATGAGGTTTTTACTGACAGATTTGGCATCATTGTCTTGATCATGAATCCCATCTGGGTAGTTACGAGCTCATTAGCTTGTCTCAGCTCAGCTATGGAATACTTAAGCTCGAAAGGATCACATAGTTAGTCCTCTAACATTTGGTTACTCTAAGGCACTCTTGTTCCATAGAGCACCGAAAATCACTTTTAGACCTCCATTATTCTGTTGTCTTGATTTGCTTTTCCTCATTATTTGTGTAGCCAATACCGAATGACTTCTAATAGAGTAAGATTCGCTCAAACAAACAACACTATTGTGTGCAAGAACATCATAACATGTCATGAGCTGATCTTCTTTATTTTTAAGCCATCGGCCATCTGTTGACTATCATTGACCATGTTTGATCATCATTGACTTGATACCACTAATGGATGATAACTGCTGTTGACTTGCAGGGACATTATAACATATAATATTACATTCATCCTTAGACCTTTGCCTCCTTATTGCTTATCCAGAAGTGTCAATATCAAAGCTATGCCTAGCCTAAACACGTAATCGTTAAATAATAACTTTTCTTCTTGCTTAACTTAACTTACTTACTTGAGCTATGGTGTAGCAGACATATAACAATGCGAGATAGGATCACAGGATACCGCTCTGATACCACCTGTGATGCCCTGTTTTTTGAGTCGTCACTTAACTTTCTTAGATATTATTTCTTAAATATTAATCATACTTATTTAGTAAGAAAAATACTGAAATAATTTTTTTTCCTTTTCCTTCCCTTTTAACATACTAAAAAGCTGTTATAATTTCAATTGCAACTTAAGTTGAGACATCGCTCAACATTTGATTTTAAACTATTTCAAATCGTTCCTTAAAACTTAATAAGAAACATTAATTGAATCATAGCATAAAACTTAACTTTATAATTATATAAAACATTTCATAAAATATATCTTAAAACTTTGAAAACATATCTTAAAACTTTGATTTCTTAAAACTTTGAAAACACTATATCAAATAGTGGGAAAACATTTTCTTTGAGCAGTGAAAACATACTGTAGTGCTATCCATACCTAAATCCTCACATTTGTCCTCCACAACACCGAGCTCTTCAAATAGATCCTACTAGTCACTCATAGGACTATCTACAGCATAAAAGAACTTTTAATAAGCTTTCGCTAAGTAAGTTCAAACACAATCTCACAATTCATTAAAACACGATTTATAAGCTTTTCTCATAAAACCTTTCTCTTAAAACATTTTTCATAAGCGCTTTTCATAAAACATTTCTTAAACATTTTTCCTTAAAACATTCTTCATAAACCTTTTCTTGTAAACATAAAAATGTTTTTCATAAACATTTAATGTAAAACATGTCTTAAAATGTTTTTCATAATCATTTCACATAAACACTTCATAATAAGGAATACAAGCAAATTCATAATACATAATTCCATTTATGCTTAGTTATAAACTTTAATGTACGATCATCTTATGATCATTATTTATCTTTACTTTCAACATGTAAACTTTAGTGTTCGTACCAACATCATTAAATATGAAAACATAAACATGTTGCTTCCCTTGTGAAAAACTTAAGACCATCGAATATCAAGGTCATAACTTTAACTTTACTTGTGTGCCTCACATCAAGGAGGCTAGTATGACATCTTTATTTTGCCTTCTTTTTAACTTTAGTGAGCATATCAAATGCTATATCTTTAGCATATAAATATTAAGCATATCAAATGCAACCATAATGCAAACCATGAATTGATCTCTAAAACTTATTGCATAACAAATGCAACCTAAAACTTATAACTTAAACTATAAAATATTATGCATTAACAAGATGCAAACATACTTTAAAAACAACTTACATAATGATTGCAAACACATTTGCAAACATATATATAAGTATTTCGAAATCATTTATTTCATACTGTAGGTGAGGTTTGAACTTACGTGGATAATGCTCTAGCATTCCCATTTCATTCCTTTTTTATTAGCCAGCTTCTGTGTTTTAATCAAATGACATATAAATTATTAGTTAGCTTTTCATATTACCAATCTACTCGATTGATAACAGAACTTAATCATTAATCGTTCATTCCTTTTTACATAACTTGTATACTATTGGTTTACTTCCTTTTACTTTGTATCTATCCCATTGGTTTACCTTTCTTCTACTTATCTTTGTAACCCACCGAGGTTACCATTCCCTTTACTTAACTCTACAATCCAACGGGTTATTATTCTTTTTACTTAACTTTGTAACCCATCAAGTTACCTTTCATGTCAAACTGCTTAGTCAACCATAATTTGACTGATGACAAGCCTCAATGTCATTGCCAATTAGTAAATGTCATTTACATAGAGCAATAGAAAAACCACCTTCCCATCCTTAATGTGTTTGTAAACACATGGTTCATTCACATTTTGTGTAAAGCCATAAGTCTTGATCACTTGATCAAATCATATGTTCCAAGAATGAGAAGCCTAAGTCTATAAATTGACTTTAGTAGTTTACAAACCTTACCCTCCTGACCCTTAGCCTTAAACTCATCGGGCTGCTTCATATATATGGATTCATCAAGATAGCTATTCAGAAAGGCCGTCTTAACATCCTTCTGCCAAATCTTATAATCGAGAGTAACAACTATGGACAAGATAAAGCAGATAGAGTTAAACATGGCTACAAGCAAAAAGGTTACCTCCTTATCAATTCCTTCCTTTTGCGAATACCTGCCAATGATTATATCATGAATAAAGACCTACATTCTTGATATTATTTGGGCTCTCGATAACGAAGTGACAATTAGACTTTTGGAGCTTCTATTACATTATCAAGAAGGTTGCAGCTAGCCTTGAAGTTGTTGTGTTATGGAATGCTATCATCCGTCAGTTTAGCATGTCCTTGGGAAATAAATTTAATCATAAGATGTCTTAGTTTTGCAATTTCCTTTTGCATCTTTGACATTTGGGAATCGAATTTTGAATTTCTCCAGATGTCGAAGTATTAAGAATGTTTGACATAGTTAGATTGATTGCAAACACATCTCTAATATTTTGGTTTTCCTAATGCCTTCATGTCATTGTTATCGATGGACTCAAAGGTCCCTTGACTTTGTTGCATCATATATTCTTTGTGTAAAACAACAACAAACCAAGTTGTTTTTAATATGCCTCAATAGTTATAAAATTACAAATTAATAATTTGAGTTCAATAAACTTACAATCAAGTTCTCAATTTCTATACAATTTAGGTTTTTAAATTGTTCATTAGGACCTTAATGTGATTTGAACCACAACTCCTCCCGTGATGGTAGTACACCTGTCTCAGCTAATTGTATTTGCTATTTTAGTAACATATTAATGATAGAATAATTGATATATGTAATATGAATAAGATTATAATGTACCAATGATTGCTCGAGCAATCTATATTCGCCTCAGCCAACCATAGAAATATATTCATTTTGAGCTCTTATTTTTCTTGCATTAGCTAATAACAGTTGGAATTCGACAGAAAGCTAATACTTAACAAAAGTTTCGTAATCGTCATTGTTTATAAAGGGGTAGTCGTGTACTACTGTAGGAGGCCACTTAAATAATTTTTCATCATCCTCCAACATGGAAAGACTAGGCTTTACAAAAGTGACGTAGAGGTCAAATCTAAACCCCTTTACTAATTTGCCACAAATCTTCAAATCTTTTTTCCTATACCATCCCTCAACTATGAAAGCTTTGTAAATCTCTCCAAACAACATCTCTTACTTGGTCCAAATCCTTAGTTTTTTAATCTTTAATCCACATTGGAATGTGTTCTTGACTAAGGACTCTAATCTAACTATTTAATTCACTTTTGGATATACCTTTCGGTTAGCCTTTTGCATCAAACATCAATTCTATTCTTAAACTTCTCTTCTTCATTCAATAAACTTTTTTCATCAAAATAGCTCTTCACTCAAAATCTACTTTGGGATAGAATTTGGTGCATTTTTAGGGCTTGCTAACTTATTTTCCCTTGCTATGTTGAGAGTAAAATGGCATGCACTCTTCATACTCTTTATTATAGTAGTCATTATCACTCTCTTGTAACATTTTTACCTAATCTAAACCAAATCCTCATGGAAAGGTAAACATAATTTGACATAAACCAATCAACCAAATTAATAGATTTAATTTGAAAATAAATAAAATTGAGGATAAAAAGTGGCATGTATATACATAACTTTTTTAATCCTTGAAGTAGGCTCGCCTAACACAATTGAGTAGACTGTGGCTTGTAACGACTATTACCCTTTGTCCCTAACCATATGAAGCATAAATAAAGTAAATTATTATCCATTCGGCAAAATAAATAAATAAATAAATTATTACTTAATATCAAACAACAATAGATTACACTTACAAAAACCCTAATCATAGTGAAACACTTGCACTTGCACTTGCACAATTTTTAACTAACACTTGAACAACTTTTAGTTCTAAACACTATTCTATTGCAGTTCGAGGACAGCAATAGTAAAGATCATGCAAGATCAAAAATCATTATTACATCTTTATATGAAGACAACATTATAGAACATACATAAACAACATGATTGCTACAACTATCCATAAGGACAATGTTACATGCTAGAGTTGCACTCAAACAACTTTATATAGTGTAATTTCAATGTTTCTTTCATAAAATTGTTAAACTAAATACAAAAATATGAAACATTGACTAGATAAAATTGTTGAACCAAACTAAACATAAAGCATAACTAACAAAAACGTAAGAAGAAAAAAAAAAAGAGAACCCTAAGAAACAAAGGCAACCATGCAAACAAAAAAAATTAAAAGAACAAATTAGAGGAAATCCAAACACAATAAGCATAGCTGATAAATCACAATGGAAAAGGAAAAGATAGAAAGAGATATATATATAATACCTAACGAGTGACAATGAGAAGAAACAGAGTTGTCGCAGAACTGACGATGCCCTAAGTCTGAATTCAACAAGGAGGTGAAGAAATCAAAACCCTAACTAAGACTAAGAGAAACTTAGCAGATTCTACTAAAAGCTTCTATATGAAAAATCTTGGTTGGGTCGGGTTGAGGTGGTGGCAGCGATGGTGTGAGAAAGGTTAGAGGGTTAGATTCTGGGGGCAAAATGTGAGGGAGAGATGTGAAAAATTGGTCAAAAACACCTTTTTCTCGAACCTTTTTCTTGTCTACCCAGGGTTACCAGCCTGTGTGTTATGTATCCAATGGCCTACAGTTTTTATTTTTTGTTGTTTTTATCACAAAATAAATATATATACATATATCCATTAGCTTAAAAAAAAAAAAACTACATTGATATAAATTTGTTTACAAATACTCATATTTTTCTCTTTTGTTTTTCTTCAGTTTCTCAATAAATATCAATTCCATATCTTTGTGAAGCAAGTGGGAAACAACATCATCAAAATCATCAATCTCTTCAACTAGAGGCAAACCCATTGTGAATGAGTAGATGTTCATGCAATCCTCGACAACTTCTTTACCATCAATAACTACTCTTGGCTTAATCGGGATGGCTAGAGACAATTCTAAATCTTCAGGATCTGTTGTATAAGAAACTAGGATTGCTTATGATGCCATAATGAATGGATCATTTTTGTATTCTAATCTTCTAAATTCAACCACCGTGATGTTGTCATTATCAGTCTTAACATAGTTATTATTGGCCCACTTGCACTTAAAAAGTGTTATGCGTAATCCCTTATAATCAAGTTCCTAAATATCTTCAATGAAACCAAAGTAGTTCATGGTCCCATATATTGGATTCTTGTCCTTGGTGAAGGAAGTATGCATTGCCTTGGCATGGAGAGTCACACCACTATTTTGGATTGGATGCCTCTCATCACGTTCATGAGTGTAGAAGATGATCATTTATGGAATATAATGTATACTTTGTAACTACTAACGGCAGTCCTTTAGCTAAGTTCTTTAAGTATTGTGACATGCTTCTATCTTGTGATGTCGAGCACTTGGCATAGATGTGTGCTCTAATCCACACCCAAAAAGTCTGGTTGTGTTCATCTTACAATCACTTATCATTTCTTGCTCTTTTTGGGTTCACCTTTCTTAATTCCTTCATGTGCTTCTCAATGAAAGGCTCACTTCATTAGCATTATGCAAGACATAAAGCCAAGTTTGCTTTCTCTCCCCTCGATTTATTGAGGAAGGATTGCTAATAAATAGTCCTGTAGCCTCAATGTCTATTGTCTTTGGCACCCCAATTGCTTCTGCATTGGAAAACTACTCGGAGCAAAATCAACTATTTCCTCAGCTATGTAACTTTCTACGATATATTCTTCCGGCCTATTAGGGTTCTTCATGTAGCTTTTTAAAGCCTTCATACACCTCTCAAATGGGTACATCCATCTCAAATATACCAATCCGCATAACTTAATTAACTTCACATACTAAGTGCACCGTTGGATGAATCATGATGTTAAAAATTACTAGTGAAAAATGCTTCTCAAGCATGCACAAGGTTTGCACCAACTCCGCCTATAGTGAATCTAGCATAAGTGGATCAATTACCTTACAGCATATTTAATTAAAGAATGAGTACAACTTGGTAATTACAAATCTCACATTCTTTATTAGATTTCCCCGCAATGCAAGTGGTAGTAATTGTTGCATCAACATATGACAATCACATATTTTGATGTCAATAAGTTTCAAATCTTTCATCGACACCAATTTTTTATAGTTTCAAGAATAGCTGTCTTGCACTTTCAACAAAGCAAGCCATTTATAAAGCTTTCTTTTTTCCCCTCTTGACAACGTGTGCTTTGCCGAAGAAAGTACGTGCAGTTCCTTCTTTTCTAAAGAAATAAATCAGGCCTAGTCTCTATTTCCATGAGATCCAAGCGTGCTCTTTCACCATCCTTGATCTTGCTCAAAATGTCAAGCAACATGCCGACTATTGATTTACAAATATTTTTTCTCAATATGCATAACACCCAAGCAATGATGAACAAAAAGTATTTTCTAATATGAAAGTTCAAAAAAGATTGATCTCTTTTTCCATGGTCTATCTATCGGTGACTTGTTCTTATCTTGCTTTCTTTTCCCAAGTACCACTTTTATATCTTTTATCATTTCAAATATTTGTTCACCTATCAAAGGCCGAGGAGGGACTCTTTCTAAGATGTTGCCATCAATGGCTTTCTTTTATTTACGGTAATGATGATCTCTTGGAAACCATCTTCTATGACCAAGAAAAAATGTTTTCTTACTATTCTTCAACCATTTATGAGATGTTTCCTTCATGCAAATAGAACAACAAATAAAATTCTTTGCCAAATAACCAGATAAATTGCCATATGTGGAGAAATTGTTAATTGTTCATATTAACATGGTACGGAGTGTGAACGTTTCTTCTTGGTAAGCATCTCTAACTTCGATTCTATTTTCCTATAAGTTCTTTAGGTCCTCGATTAATAATGCTAAGTACACATCAATGTCATTCCCTGGTTGGTGAGGACCCAAAATAAATAAAGACAACATTAAAAACTTCTGCTTCATGCATATTTTTGGAGAGAGATTGTAGTTGACAAGTATTACGGGCCAAGTGCTATGCCTACTACTTATGTTACCATGTGGGTTTATTCCATCCATCGACAAAGCAAAATGTATATTTCTTGGACCACACTAAACTCAAGATGATTGGCTTCAAACGTCTTCCATTGTGGTGAATCCGTCAGATGTCTAAGCATCCTATCATCTACCTGTTTGTCATGATGTCATGTCAAATTCTTGGCATATTTTACGTTTTTGAATTGATGCCTCAAATATAGTACCAGTTGAATGTACCACAACATCTTCATTGGTACTCCATTCTTACCGTCTTTTAGCTCCTTTCTTTTCTTCCACCTTGACTCTTTACAAACCAGGTAATAATTCTTGTCCTCATACTTATTCCAATAAAGAACACCATCATTTTCACAAGCATGAGTTTTCTTTACTCCATTCTGAAAGTGCGTAAAGTCTTCTTAGCCTCATATATATGGTTGGTAATTTATTACTTTTCGGTAGAAGCCATCCTAGAAATTCTAAAAGATTTGTAAAACTAATATTTGACCACTCACCTGACGCTTTTAAATTCCATAATCCAATTAAAGTGGACAATTTGGTGAAATTGGTACACTCTTATACACGGGTGTCTCAGCATCATTCATCATTATCTCAAATAAGTTTGGACGGTGTAAAAAGTGTTCTTCCAAATCATTGACCATGTCAACTATATTGTCCTGATCATTTATATTAACTTGTAGAATAGATTCTTTTTCTTTACTTACTAAAGTTGGATTGAACTTAGACTCACCATGAAAATGACGTTTGGTAACTACTTATAATTCTATTTTGAAATAAATGTCTTCTAACAATTAGAATTGAATGAGATATATGGTTTCCATATTGAACATACTGACATCGAATGTTATCACCATGGGTTTGAGTTTTGGCAAAATCCAAGAACCCTTTCATACCATTCACATATTTTCTAAACAATCGAAAATCTCACATCCATTTCTAATACATTTTGTAAGTCCTAAATCGAAATATATAATGCAATTCAATTAAAAACAATTTCACAACTTACACATGCCCATTATAATCTAATAATACAAATTAATTATACTTATATCCAAATAACTAATCACATCCACAAAAAAAAATCATTGATCAATAATCTACAAAATCAAAACATATGTATAAATGTACCTAATAAAACACTTACAATTAGGATGGAGATTAAGGAGGATAGAGGTAGAGAAGGATAATGACTATAGTTTTGGGAGATTCTTGATATGTTTTTGAGAGCTAGGCTTGTGATTCAGTATGATTGTCGAGCTGGAATAAAGGTTTTTAGGCACCTTCCATGACCCTTTTTCCTAAAAACCATGGTGAAAAGACTAACCTTTTACACTGGTTTTTCAAAAAACCATCGTGGAAAGTACAATCTACCATGATGGTTTTATAAAAAACCATTGTGGTAGGCCTCCTATCCTACCACGATGGTTTACGTCTTCATGGGCAAACTCCTTGTGTTTTCTTCTCCCTTAGCATGATAGTTTTTAAAAAAAATTGTTGAATGAGGGTAATATAATTTTAAATTTTTAGCAGTGTGTGGATATTTTCTCTCACCACCGATGATGAAGTAAGGACTTACTCACCATGTCATATCCATATTTGATAAGTTTGATCAATCCTATATTTATAAAAATGAAACGTAAAATCATCATACAATTGTTTTCATTATTTCCTCAATCTACGCAAATGCAACAAATCATACACCCTTTGACATTATTACCCATTAGAAAAACCACAAAATCCTCAACCCATTTCTCATAATAATCATTTATGAAATTTCACATATACTAATGTACAAACATTCATTAAAATCACAAACTAATAATACTAAGACTAACTTATATATCAACATTCACTGAAATTATATATCAACGTTAACTAATAAATAAGCATGCAATAACAAAAACTAATAACCAAAATCAATCAAGTTTACCTCAACAGATAATTTATGACCACTTTCAAATTATTTCTAATAACAAATCTATTCACAAAACTAAATAAAACTTAATTATTAACTAAACAACTAATGTAGAATATGTATTTAATAAATAACAATAAATAAAAAACAAAGTAAAAAATATAAAATAAACTACTAATTACCAAATGAAGCAATAATAACAGAGGGACAATGACAAGGATTGAGACGATAGGAGACGAGACGATGATGATGACATCTTTAGAGGCAAGAAGAGTCAGGAACGACAACAACGGTGTGTCTAGAATTTGAGGCGAGAAAAGGCATCGAAGGTGGCTTCTTCAAATGCGATGGAGGCAAGGGCGCAGCGACGACAATGACAACCGTGGTATTCAAAGAGAGAAAATTTGAGGATTTATCTTCATATATAGAGAGAGAGAGAGAGAGAGGTACTGATATATGGGTTTGATTTTTGAAAACATGGAGAGATTTTTTAATTGGTGGGCTGTTATGAAATACATTAGACGATGATTTTTCATAGACCGTCATAATATGTGTTACATTAGACTATAGTTTCCTAGGAACTATCACCTAAAGGTGGCATGAAAGTCTGAATTGCAAAGGTCTTTGTGCCACGTTATTTAAAAAGACAGTTTCCTTGGAAACCGTCATCTAATTAGTATCATCTGATGCACCATTTGTGTTGTAGTGAGTTTAATTATGTAGGAGCTCTAACTTAAAAATTACCTTCTCTTTCACCATGCAAGTTTCTTTGCAAAACCTTAGACTAATTGCAGGTGTATGATATTGTTTCGCAATAATAATAATAATAAACTAAATAAATAAATTACTTAATTGCATGTGCGAGTACTATATGTTTCTATTTCAAAAAAAAAAAAACTATAAGTAATACCATGTTGCCCCTTTATTAATTAATTCAAATATGAGAACAACAAACATTAACGAACAACGAAAAAATTGTTTTAAGAGTTGGTAGACAAAAGTGAAGCAACGCCATTGGGGACCATAAGAACGAAAGCATAAATTTGTTATCGTCCTCGTCTTATCTGTCTGAAAAATGAATGAACCGACAGGAACAGTCGCAAATACATAGCTAGAAAAGAAGACATATATTGATGTAAGATTTTCTTCAGTTATGTCTTTAGCCATGCATTCTACATGTACACATCGATCTCATACTTGCCTTCATGTCATGAGCTAGATTCAATGTCTTGAAAGTGTGCGTAGTAATATTGAAAACAACTCACAAATCGGTTGAGAATGACAAGCTGATACAACCAAGCTTTCCAACAACTTAAGTAACTGATAAGGTGGCTTATCCTCTTTCTCTTCTGTTTGTACAGTTGGAAAATATTCAGGTTCAATGACTTGGTTTCAATGGAGACAAGGCAGGTCATGACACCTTTTAACTAGTCGGCAACTTATGCATTTTGACAACAGTTGGCAGAGCCTTAAGTAGCCCCAATATTTGGCTCACACTTGGCCACGTCCATTTATGATTGACAATTACACATGCTGAATGATACTATGCATCACCAGCAATAATTAATATTGCAACTAATTTTCAAATCATTTACACAACTTTATGTCAATAGTAAGGCAAAGGCCTTGCGCATTATCACATGGTTTTAGTCCCTATATGCTAACTATTTTATTCATGGGAATTCGCATGCATATGTATTATTTGGCTATCTATTAACTGGTTGAAAAAAAAAATAATAATAGTAAATTTATTAAAATATGTAAAAAAAATTGTATAGTTAGTTATATATTACTAAATGGTTCACTAATGATTTGTAAATAATTCTATATGCATTCTTAATTTGATCACGTCAAAATGTGAAAGTAATTAATTAACAAGCGAGAACCAAATTTTTTATAGAAAAAAAGGGTTGTCCTTAAGCCTCCAGCCATTGATAAACACCAAGACTATGATGGGATAACAAAGGATTGTGGTCTGGACCATCATTAGCTAAACAAATTATGGGCTTTGAGAGTCTACTTGGAAACATAGCCTCTAACAAAAAAAAAAAAAAATTGACATAGACTTTGTGCATAGCAATACTTGAAAAAATTGCAAGTTGTCATATAGCGTCTTTTATATAATTCCTTGAAAAAATTTACCGTGTTACGTAATTAATTACTAGCGATATTTTGGCATGCAGAGATAGTTTCCCTATGTGCGCTATAGATTTCTTTGGCTGTTGATTCATGAGAATGACAGTGACCGACCAACCAACAGACTTGCGGCATGCTTAAATGTTCGTTTCCGCGAAACAACAACATGGCTAACGGGCGGCCCACCTTTCTTCACAATCAAAGCCTGGCTGATTGGCCAAGCTAGCTAGTTAGCCTTTGGCTATATATAAATTGGATCAAAACTCCTGTTGGTGATCCAAAACATTTTGTCGAATTGCCTTGCCACTTGGCGAGTTGATCATCAGGTAGTGCTTGTTTTCGATCTCTAGTGGCAAAATCGTTGGCAAAAAATCAGCAATAGTACTTCTACCTATTAGATGGCACCAAGAAAAAGAAACGTTAAGGCAATGACTAATAATGTTGGTTGATTGGGATTCCAGAAGACAATACTGTTCGGGGATCTGTCGTCCAATTATTCTCTACGATTAATTGGATAAGTTCTTAGTCAGCTGACTCAAACATGCATGATGTATTATCATCATTATTATTATTATTATTATTATTATACAACAAGCAAAATTACACAAAATAAGTAGTTTCTTTCTTTCTTTCTTTCTTTTTTTTTCCTTCTGTTTTTATTATACATAAACTTAGGGGGACGAAAATTATGTGATCAAGAGTGTTCCAATCGAATCGTGGTATTGGATGGCTTGGGTTATTGGTGTTCCATATTGATAGACCTACTTTGCAGAGTGATTTTGGTAGTTAAAGTCCTGGTTGGTGTTGATGTTGCTAATTTTTCGAAACCACCAATGGTTGAAACGAAAGGAATCTCACGCTTTTGCAAGGCTTGCGTGGCTGTAGGGCAACTTACAATGAAAATTTCATAATTCCATATCTAATGTCATAGTTGACTTTTTATAGCTCTATAGAGTGCCACGGCATGATTAAAAGTCTTTCACCACGATTTAAGACGGAGAAAGTTCTAACAGTAAATAACTTGAAAATTCAATATATGCAAAACCTCAAGTACAGTACGGTATTTAGCAGTATATTGAGAGACACTTTAATACACTAAGCATCCTTAATTGTCTCATAACTACTTTTTTAAATGTTATGCAAGTTAGCACTTAAGAATAAATGTTGCTCAGTGACTCGAAAATAGATACTACTGATGACTTTGTCATATTTGAGAAAAGCATAGAAAAAGTCAGGATTAGGTTTGATTCAATGAGAAAGACAATTGTAGGGTTGATGAGAATACAATTCGAATAAACTATTAAGAACTAGTGTTATCAAATTATTCAGAGGTTAGTTTCAAGACTGTGAATAAGCATAATTAGAGGATGAATCAGGAACTAAAAATTCCCTGCTAGCTAGCCTGTTACCTTAACCGTGTGGGAAAAGAAATGATCAGGCCAAGAATACTGAAAAGTAAAAACTAGTTTGACTAAGTTTTAGACACTATACCTCATACTAAGTTTTAAGCGGAACAAGTTGGTCCAAAAACTTAAGAAAATTGGATTGAAGAAACCTGGGGACAACTAGGTCAAAAAGCCTCCTAAAAGGGAATATATATATGTATATATATATATACATATATTGACTTTTGGTGGTGGAGCAAAACTTTCCCTCAAAGTTTCTCCATGCTGGCGCCACACTTATGGTCATTTTGACAAAAATTTGAGCCATGTAAGCTCACCTAGAAGCTAAGAAACAAAGGTTAAAAATTAAGTGGGAATTAGCCTAAAGTTTATAAATAGACAAAGTCACAACAAAGACCCATTTTGTTTCATTTCTTCCATTTCCCCGTTTTAAGAAACCATGTACCCCTTTCTCTCTTTCTCTCTAAATTTTTCATTTCCTCACTCATCAAACCTCAAACATAGAAGAAGAAGAAGTTGTAATTCTAGAATTGATCTTCGAGGTGACCACTTAGCCTCTTCCTCCTCAAGCATTTTTCTTAAGCTTTGATTTATATGATATTGTTCTTGTGGTTTTGTAATTTGAGTCAAGCAATAATTATTGTGAGAGGTGTTTATGCTGTCAAGTTGTAGTTATGTTATGCTTTGCGTTTATTTATAATGTTTATTATGGGTATCAGCATGTGAGAAAAATTGTTTTTAAAGATTATTATTCATAACAATTACCTAGCGGAACCGGCCACTTAGAGATTGAATCCCAGGTTTTGGTAAATAACTGTAGGTCTCGACAATACGAACAACTTTTTCATGAAATAACGATTTTGAAATTATGATTCTAAGACAAAATTTAAGGCGATTTTTCCAAAGCTTGTAAAACTTTTCACTAAACTGTTTTCAAATACAACGATTGTTTTAACCTAAACAGGTCTCTTAGAGACTGAATCATTAATTTTGATAAATACAAAGGTTTTAGGTCTCCATGATATGAACATATAATTCTGAGAAATATATTTTTTTTTATTCAGACCCTAAGGTAGAACTTCAAGCATTTTTCTCAAATTGTCTGATTTTTGTTTAAAAAACTATTTCAAAATGCTACAGTTTAGGTTTCTTAGAAAAACGGGTTTCATAGAGATTGAATTAGTGTCACGCCCTGGAGTACGGGAGGTGACTTGGTGGATTAATTGAGTTAATTTAATAAGGATTTAGTTAAAAATTAGGTTTTATAATAAATTTTATTAGTAAATATGTGATAATTTTAAAATCGTTTATTTAAAACAAGCATTTATAATATTCGACAAATAAAATAAATAGAGTAAAACAAACAATAAGGAAAGAATAAAAAAAATAAAAATATAGGGTGAGGCGAGAATGGGTCCCACTAGCCCA
The DNA here is from genome assembly GCA_946598075.1 of Artocarpus hirsutus. Taxonomy (NCBI): domain Eukaryota; kingdom Viridiplantae; phylum Streptophyta; class Magnoliopsida; order Rosales; family Moraceae; genus Artocarpus; species Artocarpus hirsutus. The sequence continues at coordinate 123,430 of CAMOHE010046344.1, read as the reverse complement.
CCTCTTATGTGCACACACAGTACTGACAATATTGTAATACATCCACAGTCGAAAATAAAAAGAGGAAGTTAAGAGTTTACATGCCTCAAATTGTTGTACTACAACCTACCCAAATCTTCTACTGGTTGCAAGTTTGGACAGTGGACTCTTCTCCGATCCTAAGCTGATATCCGCCTATAGGGTAAGATTTTAAAACAAATAAAATATGAGCGAAAGGCTATACCATTTTCTTTAAAAGAAATTTGAAAATAAAATATATCCGCCTATAGGGTAGGACTATATTTTGAAAATATTTGACTTTAAAAGAAATTTCATTAATCAAATAAATGCATAGAAAACAAACTAGAGCAAATAAATAAATAAATAGATGAAAATTTAATAAAAGCTTTATCTTACCAAAATAGTTTAAATAGGTCAACCAGAGAAATACCATTTTCCTTTCCTAGGCAAACCATATGTAAATCACCACCGTAGTGGCCCAATTGAATTTCGGGACCTGCTCCCAAGGTCGCACATTACACGACCCGATCTCTGATATGGCATCATGCCCTAAAATATATATATACATATATCTTTTCATGATCATTAAAAATCTCTTTTACCAAATATGATCATTTATATTCATTATGAGGTTTATTATAAAAATCACCTCAATTTTACCATTTATGAGATCAGTAAATAAAGATCCTTTTTCAACCAATCATTGAAAACATTTTCGTTAAAAATTCACCTGAGGCCAAAACATTTAAAACTGGCTACCAGAGAAGGGGTAGAAGTCCTACCTCAATACTCGTGCCGGTGTCCCACACTGTAATTTCGGTTCGCTATACATTAGCTCCGCAGATCCACGCATAACCTTGAATACAAGCTAGGTCTATTAGTATCTAACCCGAGATATCCTAGGTTATTAAATCATCTCATGGTGTCCTAGTGTACCATTTAGGTTTATAAAATCATTTTATAAAGTTGGAATTTCAATCGGGGTTCAAAATAGTGAAAACGGGTGAAAAATCATAAAATTTAGTCATGTCAGGTTGGCCTGCAGGTCGCCCTGGTTCGGTCGACCGAACTATGCAGTTCGGCCTGCCGGAGGTCCAAGTCCGGTCGGTCGAATTTTTACAGGTTCGACCTGCAGGTCGAATGAATCCAGTCTACCGAACACATGAATCCAGCCTGCAGAACACGAAGTTCGGCTTGCCGATCTGGAAAAATTCTGGAGTTTTTCAGGCACGGGTCTCGGCCTCCCTAAGCCCAAATCTTCAATTTCAACCTGTTTTCTCAATTCTCAGGCATGGAAAATGATCATAATCAATAAAAAAACATAGTAGATTACTTTTTAATGCATTAAAACAAGATTTAAACAAAATTTTCAAATAAATCCAAAAAAAAATGGAGAAAAATGAAAAATCTTGATTTAAATCCGTTTTTGATGAAACAAAGTTTATATTCTAACTAATCTAAGTTCATCTAACCTAGATTGAAGTTTTTCTAAGCTTAGAAAAGCTTAGATTTCAAAATGCAAGAAAATTTAAAAAATTGAAAAAGTTTTGAAATTTAGAAAACTAACCTTAAATCGAAGCTTTGATTCGAGATTGTGGTTGCTCAATCACGTTCTTGAGCCTTCAATCCACAATCCCAAAGCTTGAAATCAAATTTTATTTCAAAAATTTAGAGAGAGAATGAGAGAGAGAGAATGAAACCGAGAGAGAGAGAGAAGAGAGAGTGCACGGGAGAGAGAGAGAGAAGAGAGAGAAATGAGTGAAAGAGAGAGAGAATGATTGAAATAAATAGAGGAAGAGAGAGAAAATTAGTTGCACAAAATCGTGTGCAACAATACACTGTTTTCAAATAAAAGCTACTTAGTATTTAACAAATCATTTTATTAAAATTCAAAATAACAATTAAAATTAATCAAGAATAATTAAAAATTATTAAAATAATTGAATAACACCAAATTTAGAAATTTCACAAAATAATCTAGTTAGGTTTAAAATACTCGTTATGGCACACTAATCCACCATTTTACATTCTAATAACACTTAATAAATTTCAAGGTGTTACCTCGAAATTTACAAATCAATTCAAAAACAAAACAAATACGGATACAACTCCTACATACTCGACTCTAATTCCCAAGTGGCTTCATCAACCCCATGATGTTGCCACACGACCTTAACTAATGAGATCTCACGACGGCGCAAGCTAATCACTTTACGATCGATGATTTGGATCGGCACTTCTTTATACGTCACATCTTTCTGAATCTATACGTCCTGTAACGAAATGATCTTATCCTGCTCAGGTAGACACTTTCGAAGCATCGACACATGAAATACGTGTGAACATGCAAAAGTTTTGAAGAAAGGTTGAGTCGATAAGCAACCACACCCATGCGTTGAGTAATCTCGAACAGTCCAACATATCTTGGCACGAGTTTTCCTTTTACTCCGAATCACGAAATGCCTTTGCGAGGAGATACCTTCAAGAGTACAAAGTCTCCAACCTCGAATTCCAAGGGTCGACGTCTTCTATCTACGTAACTCTTCTGTCGACTCTGAGCTGCTCTCAGTCGATCTTGAATCACGACGATCTTCTTATTGCTGTCACAAATCTCATCTGGCCCAAGAATAACTCTATCTTTCGGTTTGGCCCAACACATTGGCGATCAACACAGTCGTCCATATAATGCTTCGAAAGGTGCCATACCAATACTCGATTGATAGCTGTTGTTGTATGCGAACTCCACTAGATGCAAGTATTTCTTCCAGTTTTTGTCGAAATCTAATGCATACATATGCAACATGTCTTCGAAAATCTGAATAACTCACTCAGATTGCCCATCGGTCTAAGGATGAAATGTCGTGCTAAAGTTCAAATCTGCGCCCAAAGCCTCCTAGAAGCTCCTCCAATACTTGGCCTTAAACCTTGTATCCCTATCTGATGTGATGGACAAATGAACTCCATGCAATCGTACTATGTTCTGCAGATACAATTCCCCAAGAATCCTCCTCGAACACGTCGATCTAAACGGAATGAAATGAGCTGACTTTGTCAATCTGTAGACCACGACCCAAATTGCATCATGCCGCTGCTCCGTCCTCTACAATCCTGTAAGAAAATCCATCGTCACGTGTTCCCATTTCCACCCTGGAATAGGAAGCAGTTGAAGCTGACCTGCTGGCTTCTGATGCTCAACTTTCACCTGAAGACAAACCGCACACTTGGCCACGTGTTCTCGAACGTCCTTCTTTATGCCTTTCCATCAATAGTGCCTCTTTAAGTCACGATACATCTTCATGCTTCCTGGATGAATGATGAATTGAGACTTGTGAGCTTCGTCCATTACAGCCTTCATTACTCCTGCAATTACTGGAACTGCTAGACGCTCCGTAAATTACAACGATCCATCTGCATGTATCCTCCACTCTTTGAACTGCTCTCCGTTTTGAATCACGTCTAGATTCCTTAAAGATGCTGGTCCTGCCACTGGTTCTACTTCACCATCTAGATGAGAGCTGGGGTCGTCTCTATGTGGTACACCGAAATGCGATCGTAGTCTTCTTGATACTGTAGCCCAAACTCACTTACTGTCGCATCCCTTCTCCAATCTTCAAGAGCCAAACATGTAAGTATCCTTGAAGACTTCCGACTAAGCGCATCTGCGATAACATTAGCTTTCTCGGGATGATACTGCAACGCGAAATCATAATCCTCCATGTATTCCATCCATCTTCGCTGCCTCAAGTTCAAATCTCTCTAGGTAAACAAATACTTCAAACTCTTATGGTTAGAGAAAACCTGAAATGTCGCTCCATACAAATAACATCTCCAGATCTTCAACGCATGAATCACTACTGCAAGCTCCAAATCGTGAGTAGGGTAATTTTGCTCGTGAGGTCGTAACTGTCTCGATCCATATGCTACTACACGTCTATGTTGCATCAACACACACCTAAGTCCGCGTCTTGAAGCATCCGTGTAAACCTCATAGGCTCATCACTACTAGGAATAATCAACACTAGTGCTAAAGTCAATCGATTCTTCAATTCTTGAAAAGCAAATTCACATTCTTCGTTCCACTCAAACATGACATTCTTCCTAATCAATCTTGTCAACAGTGCTGCTACCTTCGACAAGTCCTTCACAAATTTTCTGTAGTATCCTACAAGTCCCAAGAAGCTACGGATCTCTGCCACATTCCTCGGTCGTTTCCAATCTATTATGGCTTCTATCTTAGACAGATCCACCGAAATACCATGCTCGGAGATGACATGACCAGAAATTTGACCTCTATTAACTAGAATTCATACTTTTCCTTCTTGGCATACAACTGATGTTCTCACAAAGTCTGAAGCACAACCATGAGATGGTGCTCATGCTCCTCCCAAGTCTTAGAATAAATCAAGATGTCGTCGATGAACACGATCACAAACAGATCCAAGTAAGGCCTGAATATCCTATTCATCAAATCCATGAAAGCTGTCGGAGCGTTCGTCAATCCAAACGACATCACCAAAAATTCAAAATGTCCATACCGGGTCCTCAAAGCTGTCTTAGGAATGTCCTCTTCCTTAATCCTAAGTTAATGATATCCTGATCTCAAGTCTATCTTCGAGAAGTACCGCGAACCTCCCAACTAATCAAATAACTCGTCAATCTTGGGCAGAGGATACTTATTCTTGACTGTAACCCAATTCAACTGTCGATAATCTATACATAACCTAAGAGTCCCATCATGCTTCTTTGCAAACAAAATCGGTGCTCCCCATGGTGATGTGTTATTCCGAATGTATCCCTTATCAGTAAGTTCCTGAAGCTGCTTCCTCAGTTCTTTCATTTCTACAGGCGTCATCCGATAAGGTGCTATAGAAATCGATGCTGTTCCCAAAAATAATTCAATACCAAACTCGATTTTTTGATGCGGTGGTAATCCTGGTAGCTCGTCGGGGAACACATCCTCAAATTCATCTACCACTAGATCACTGCACGTCCTCTCGAAACACTGGGCTCTCTTTCTAAATTTGTGAGGATAGCATAACAAACCGCGTTCTTCCACCCTCCGAGACATGCCCTTATAAGACGCTCACTCATCAATCGATCACCACCACGCTAGTAAGTGATCACCGTTCCCTTATCAGACACTAGGGTTATTTTCATAAGTTGGTAGTCCACTACTGCACTGTATCTAGATAACCAATCCATCCCTAGGATTACATCATATGATCTCATGGGGATTACAATCAAATCACTTTTCAAAATCTCATCCTCGATCTTTATTTTACAAGCTTTACAGACACTATTCACACACACCCGCCCAAAGGTGAAGCTATAACTAAGGGTTCATCAAACTCTTCTATTTCTAATCCCAAGGCATGTACAAAAGAGCTCGAAATGAGAGAATAAGTGACACCAGTATCAAATAACACATGTGCTAAAGACCGAGAAACCATGATCGTACCGTCGACAACCGTGTTACTGGTCTGGACATCTAAACTCCCTGATGTCATCATGTGAACATGTACTAGAGCTTTCCCTTTTCCTCTACCAACACTACTGGATCCTGGGTTAGCTGGCCGATACTACTACGATGATAGCGACTGCATACTGGCTATACTTGGTGCTCGATACTGAGGAATGTTATGTTGAAAGTTCTACGGTTGATGTCCTTGTGCTGAATATGGCAGTTGCTGAGGAGAGAACTAATGAAACAAAAGCTGAAGGTACTGCTGAGGCTGAGGTAGAGTCTGAAGCTGAGGTTGACGACTAGCTCCTTCTCCGATCTAGGATCCTAAACGAGCACTCCTGGTCGGGCAATTCCTCTTGATGTGTCCTGGCTGCTGACAATAGTGACAATGGAAGCTGTAGGGGTTGCTGCACCTGCTGTTGGATGAACTACTGCTGTCGCTGTTCGTGCCACCCTGTTTGTCCTTTCCTGGAGTTGGTCGACTACTGATGGTCCTTCTGCCACTCCTCTGTGGTCCTCTTGATGTCTTAGCTCGATTCTCACAGTACTACGTGTAATCATTCTCCACTGATATTGCTGATGACACAAGCTAGCCAAAGTTCCTGAGTTGTAGAGCAACTATTTGTCGTCGAATAGGGGCTTTGAGTCCATCCTAGAATTTGATGCACTTCTCACGCTCCGATGCCACTACAGATGGAGCAAACCTGGCCAATTCGTTGAACTTCGCCTCATATTCTCGAACTAACATATCGCTCTACTGTAACCTATAGAATTCTGTCGTCTTTTGATCCTTATATCCCTACGAAAAATACCAATCATAGAACAGCTCCTTGAATCTATCCCAACTGATATTACCATTGTTCTCTAGGCATTTAGCTTGCTTCCACCAAGTATTAGCACCACCCTCAAACTTATACGTCGTGAACTCCACACGATACTCTGCTGGCACACCGAGAGTATATAGATGCTTCACGATTGAACCTAACCAATACTCCGCCACCTATGGGTCCCCAGTTTTGTCAAAAGTTAGTACAGATGCACATCAAAATTCCTTAAAATAAGAACGCCAGCGATTAGCCTCAGAATCATCCAGCCTTGCCCTGGCTGCCATCTGCCAAAATGCAGAGAACATAGCCTTCATCATGCCCTCATCATTTTCAAACTCGGCATTAGCTGTCGAGCGACGTCTAGGTGCCATTCTCTCACTTCTAAAAATAAAATTTGGACTGTCAATGGTATTTCATTGTCGTACCTATGTGTGCATAATTCCCAAGGTTCATAACCTTGAGCTTTGATACCATTCTGCCACACCCTGGAGTACGGGAGGTGACTTGGTGGATTAATTGAGTTAATTTAATAAGGATTTAGTTAAAAATTAGGTTTTAGGATCAATTTTATTAGTAAAAATGTAATAATTTTAAAATCATTTATTTAAAATAAGTAGTTATAATATTCGACAAATAAAATAAATAAAGTAAAACAAACAATAAGGAAAGAATAAAAAAACAATAAAAATATAGGGTGAGGCGAGAATGGGTCCCATTGGCCCACCTCTTGTGCACACACATAGGACTGACAATATTGTAATACAACCACAGTCCAAAATAAAAGAGGAAGTTAAGAGTTTACATGCCTCGAATTATTGTACTACAACCTACCCAAATCCTCTACTGGTCACAAGTCTGGATAGCGGACTCTTCTTCGATCCTAAGCTGATATCCACCTATGGGGTAAGATTTCAAAACAAATAAAATGTGAGCGAAAGGCTTGGTAGGACTATATTTTGAAAATATTTGACTTTAAAAGAAATTTCATTAATCAAATAAATGCATAGAAAACAAACTAGAGCAATTAAATAAATAAATAGATGAAAATTTAATAAAAGCTTTATCTTACCAAAATAGTTTAAATAGGTCGACCAGAGAAATACCGTTTTCTTTTCTTGGGCAAACCATATGTAAATCACCACCGTAGTGGCCTAGTTGGGTTTCAGGACCTGCCCCCAAGGTCGCACATTACACGACCCGATCTCTGATATGGCATCATGCCCTAAAATATATATATACATATATCTTTTCATGATCATTAAAAATCTCTTTTACCAAATATGATAATTTACATTCATTATGAGGTTTATTATAAAAATCACCTCAATTTTACCATTTATGAGATCAGTAAATAAAGATCCTTTTTCAACCAATCATTGAAAACATTTTCGTTAAAAATTCACCTGAGGCCAAAACATTTAAAACTGGCTATCAAAGAAAGGGTAGAAGTCCTACCTCAATACTCGTGCCGATGTCCCATACTGTAATTTTGGTTCACTATACGTTAGCTTCGTGGATCCACGCATAACCTTGAATACAAACTAGGACTGCTAGTATCTAACCCGAGATATCCTAGGTTATTAAATCATCTCATGGTGTCCTAGTGTGCCATTTAGGTTTATAAAATCATTTTATAAAGTTGGAATTTCAATCGGGGTTCAAAATAGTGAAAACGGGTGAAAAATCACAAAATTTTGTCATGCCCAGTCGGCCTGCCGATCGCCCTGGTTCAGCCGGTCGAACTATGTAGTTTGGCCTACAGGAGGTCCAAGTCCGGTTGGTCGAATTTTCCCAGGTTTGGCCTGCTGCTCAGATGAATCTGGCCTGCCAAACACATGAATCCGGCCTGCCGAACACGAAATTTGGCCTGCCGATCTGGAAAAATTCTAGAATTTTTCAGGCACGGGTCTCGGCCTCCCCGAGCTCAAATCTTCAATTTAAACCTGTTTTCTCAATTCTCAGGCATGGGAAATGATCATAATCAATAGAAAAACATAGTAGATTACTTTTTAATGCATTAAAACAAGATTTAAAAAAAAAATTCAAATAAATCCAAAAATAGAGAAAAATGGAGAAAAATGAAAAATCTTGATTTAAATCTGTTTTTGATGAAACAAGGTTTATATTCTAGCTAATCTAAGTTTATCTAACCTAGATTGAAGGTTTTCTAAGCTTAGAAAAGCTTAGATTTCAAAATGCAAGAAAATTTGAAAAATTGAAAAAGTTTTGAAATTTAGAAAACTAACCTTGAATCGAAGCTTTGATTCGAGTTTGTGGTTGCTCAATCGCATTCCCGAGCCTTCAATCCACAATCCCAAAGCTTGAAATCAAATTTTATTTCAAAAATTTAGAGAGAGAGAGAAGAGAGAGTGCACGGGAGAGAGAGAGAAAAGAGAGAGAAATGAGTGAAAGAGAGAGAGAATGAGTGAAATAAATAGAGAAAGATAGAGAAAATTAGTTACACAAAACCATGTGCAACAACACACTGTTTTCAAATAAAAGCTACTTAGTATTTAACAAATAATTTTATTAAAATTCAAAATAACAATTAAAATTAATCAAGAATAATTAAAAATTATTGAAATAATTAAATAACACCAAATTTAGAAATTTCACAAAATAATCAAGTTGGATTTAAAATACTCGTTATGGCATACTAATCCACCTTTTTACATTCTAATAACGCTTAATAAATTTTGGGGTGTTACAATTTGTTTACAAATAAAACATAAAAGTTTTAGATCTCATTGAAATGAAGAGCTTTTCTAACAAAAAAAAAGAAAGAAAGAAAGAAAAAGTTTTGCTATGTTTGTATCTAACATGCAGGTGAAGGCATATTTTCAAAACTGTCTAATAAAATTGGCTTCAAACTATCTAATTGTAACAACCGCTATCTTTTTTAACCGGTGTTATGTAACGTTTGATGATTTTTTATGTCACATGAACAAAACTATGACCTAGAAGCATATTTTTGTGTGAAAATTTCAGTGTGATATTTATGATTATGAAATTTATTATGAGCTAACGACTTAATTTGTAGTGGATGGACTAAAGAAATTCCAATGACATTAACAACCTAATGAATGATTCTTGAGATTTCTTGTTTTAAGAATATTCTATTTTGATGATTTACTTGGATCTTGATCTGTTTAAATATGATATTTTCAATTTTTGGATGCTTGGGGAGATTTATTATTTATTTATTTATTTATTTTTAGGAAATATTTTGGTTATGGAAGTCTTTTGTTAAATTTTGAAAAACAAAATTATTAATTAAACAGTTTTAAAATTTTGAAAAAAAAGATTTTGTAGGCTTCCAAAACAACATGTTGTTTTGGGAGCAAGCCACTCAAAATAACATGTCGTTTTGGGGAGGTGAAATTATAAAAAAAAAAAATTCAAGTAGCTCCCAAAATAACATGTCGTTTTTTGGGAGCTGGCCACCCAAAATTGCAAGTCGTTTTGGTAGGCTAAAATGCAAAAAAAAAAAAAAAAAAAAAAAAAAAAAAAAAAAAAAAAAAAAGTCCTAAACGACACATTGTTTGGACTATCTTCTTCCCACTATCCAACTTGCAAAAATCACTCAAACTCTCCAAATTTGATTCTTAATTGATTTTATTCAATTTTTCACGTCTAATGTATTAAAAATCTCATATAAAATTATCTAAATCATTATTTTTAGAGATTTGGTAATATTTTAAACACAACCATGTTATCCTCCACTACCCCTGACAAAATCTTTTCCTCCACACTCCTCCATCACCTCTATTTGTCTTCATTCTTTTTTTCCTCTCCTTTCCAGCTAAGGATGAGGCTAGACCATAACTCATTATCACATATGAACAACTTTTTCTTTTCCCCCCACGTTCTTCATCAGACACCCTCCATCATTCCTTCCTCTGACAATGAATGCTCCTTACCATCACCTTATGTTTTCTTTCTCTTGGTTGAGCATGTTATTGCCTTAAAGTCACACTATAGAGCAAAATACATTGCCACTAACCTTTTTCCTCTCTTCCTTTCTTTCTTACAACTTTCATGGCTAACCTGAGACAACACACATGGGCACACCTCCGGCCAATCCACACTACCCTTTGCATGCCTCTAAACCTCAACGCTCAATACTCCCACACACATCCAAGTTAAGCACAAAGCATTCTTTCAAAATTGAAAGCAAAACAATCAAGTTATGGTGTGTTTTGTCGAAACAATCGTTGGGACGAAATAGAGTTTTTGATCACTTTTTGAGGTCAATTTTCTACCTATTTTTATACCAACTTTTTACTATAATATTATGGTGTCTGGGGGAATGATTCTATATGATTTAATGTTTGATTTTGTTTAAGAAACAAAATTTTTATGAATAAGCATTTTTAATCACATTTTTAGGAGAAAACCCGTATTTCAGGATTTTTCTAGTAAGAAAAATTTTAAGAAACTTTCTTTTGGGAATTATATATCTATATGTTAGGCATCTCCTATAAAAAATTTCGGGTTCATATGAGCTATTTTCGATTTGTTTGAAAATTTATACTAAATGTTGTTCTCATGATCTCTTAAATAGCCTTTAAACATGATGATTTGTTTGATGATGTTATAGGATGTCTTTAATGCTAGAAAAATTTGAAAATACTTATCTATTTGTCTAGTTTATGATTGCAAATTTTCAGCCACATGTAACTATTAGAATTGCAAAAATAAATCCTAGAATAAATACAACTCATTGTTTTGGTAATTTTACTGCAACATTTTTGTAAAAGTTGGCATAGTCGAAAAATACTTAGAATGATTTAAACATAATGAAAATTTTTTTGACACTATGCTAGGATGTTAAGAATGCTATGCTAAAATTTGAAATCAATTGGAATTTTGTGTGATTTTATAAAATTCTTTTATTTTTGACTGCCCATGTTTTGTTCATAGTGGAATCTAAAATGTAAGAAAAATACTTATACTTGTTCAAACTTGATGAAATTAATTCTAACGGTAGGCCTATATGTCTAATATGTCCTATAAAAATTTCAAAGCCATTGGAATTTTGGTGATTTTTTTAAAATTCATTGATTGTCACTGCCTAAACCAAATTCCAACAACAGAGGTATGAATTGTAGTATGTAAAAGAATGACTTAAATTGGTCCGATTGTGATGAAATTAAATTTGGTGATTCTTATGAATGTTGAGAATATGTGGTAAAAACTTCAAGTCATTTCAAAATTTATGTGATTTTTAAAAATTCATGGATTACTGGCTATTCAGGTTACTCGTCTAGAAACCAAGTTGTGTATTTAAAAATATGAAAATGGCACTTAGTCGAATCAAAATGTCATGAGAATTTTTTTGTGATATATATGTATGTTAGGAACATTGTGTAAAAATTTGACAGCCATTGTAATTTTCTATGATTTTATAAAAATCGTAGAGTGTCGACTACTGGGTTGAGATTATGTACTTATCTTAATTGTGATAATAGGATAAGTTAGTTTAATTGATCAAGTATGGAAATAGAAAGGAAACCATCTACTTGCAAGAGGTTAAGTAAAATTGTAACAAGTAAAGTAAGTACATTCTCACCTGCTATATGATTAGCAATTGTGAAAAGTTTTAAGCAATGTTCTGTTGTATTATGTTATTAATGTTTATGTATTACTCATTCAAAAGATTCCTTTTACCATGGTTATGAAGAATGCCTTTTATGGATAATTACATCACTGTTTCATGATGCATATGACGTTTTTAAAAATATATATATATATACACATATATGTATCACCTAATTAAGGTGTTGCACACCCAATGATGATGATGATAATGATGTTTGTCCCCCAAGGTGGACTTGTCGCGTTTGGTTTGGGATTAGCTAACCCTTTTTCCCCATGACGACGCGCCCTAATGATGTTAATAGTGCAACGCTAGGGCCCTAGAGAATAAAATGAATATTTTTAATATGAAAAAAGGAAAAAGGAAAGATATTTCTTACAAAGCGTGCTATATGCACTACGAAGACTATTTCAAAGATGTAATGATTCGTGCTATGGTGAAAGTTGTGGCAATGTTTTGTGAGATTACATAATGTACTTACTAAGCTTAACGCTTATATAAGTTAATCATGTT